>JASANA010010453.1:0-19070 GCA_030248095.1 Ptycholaimellus sp. GST1_10
GCAAGAAGAAACATAAAAATACGGCGATTATAAGTTAATCTCACTGTTTCCTTTGCTAAATAAATGAGCTTGGTGAAGAAAACACGAAAGACTGCCATGGCTCGGTGACGACGGAAATTACTATCCGAAGATACAAAGATGACGACGCAAGAAGGTTCCTTTTGTCATTAGTGATTGCTGTTCCTCGCAAGGCCGTTCACTGAGGCATCAACAAACATCTTGCATGAAACAGACATGTTAAAGATATACGTTCAGGCATTCCTTAGAAATCGAACGAACATTAAGTATTTATGAAAAATGAAGTGCCATGTACATACATTCATGTCAACGCCCAGAATCAGAGAGTGAAAAAAGGTTGTTGAAGGCTAACTTTGTTCAAAAGTGACAAGTGTTGGAGAAAAAGTTTTTCGACTTGGGGATTAACAATAACAATTATTTTGATTACAATCGTCTAAGGTTAGCGCTCGACTTAACAGTTGCAGCAGACTATGACTGCAGTTCGTAGGATAACTGTGACCAGCCAAGTGTGTGAATCGGATTCATGAGGTGCTTGCAATCTTAAAAGGCCCCACTGAATAAAGTCATACTGGAGTTAAGGTTAACGTCACTATGATAAGGTAATCCACAACAAAGTTCAGATGGCATATCTTCTCTTCAATCCAGGGTCATCATTTAAAACTCTTGCATTCTATTGCCTAAAGTTTACCCACAATAGCAACTGAATCGCTTAAATTATAAAAGTATCACATTAATTCAAAGACTAACGATAGCCAATCCCGTGCGTTAATCGTACTCACCTGAAGGTCATTCATCCGGGCCTCAAGGTCAGTCTTGCGTTGGCGGAGGGCTTGGAGCTCTGCGACCAGGTAGGGGTCCTCTAGCCCGTCCGCCGTGACCTTGACCGCGCCACCCAGGTGTTCGGGCAGAAGGGAGGGCTGTTGTGATTGGCCCATTGCGGCGGCGATGCCCGCAGCCTGTTGCTGTTGCTCCAACCGAAGTCGCTGGATCTCCAGCAGGATTTCCCTGAAAGAGACAGGGCGGCAGTTAGTATTTTACTTGTACTTGTGATGACTGTCATCCAGGCAGGATTGAGTCGGCATCCTCCAGTTGAACGGCGACGTAACAAATTGTGGTAGCCATGTAAATTCTCCCATTCTTTATTTTTAAGTGCATTTTACGCACCCGGTGTGAACAATTTTAAAGAAAGTTAATGAATCGTAAAAAGTATGCATAAAGATGTGTTGGAGGGGTGTTCATAGGTTCAGAAGCCACTGCAACGTCAAGAGTAGAGAAATCCTCCAATTGTGTTGCAACAGCGGTCGGAAGCTAGGTTGGTTGGCGGTGATATCCACTCCTGGTTCCACCTTCGGGTGCCGTAAACGACAGCCACTGGTGGGTTCAAGGTCGTCTTTGACCGTGGCCGGCAATGTCTCAAGTTGACCTCCAAGTCGATGCTTAAGTATCTTACATACCCTCAAATTACCGGTCACCGTTTGAAACCCTATTTTAAGCTTGCTACTTAGACGGAGTAGTGCTAACAATTTAGGTGAGAAAATCGAAGTTAAGGAAGTATGCCCAACGAAAAATGCGGTATTATTTCCAAGTAACACATCGATTGAGTTTTATTGATAGGTCACTCGAAAAAAGGATATTCTCATTGACTTCCACAGCCTGGTTTCTCTGCGTCAAAGGTTATTACATATTATTAACTTTTATTAATACTCGTGAACTGAAACCTAAGACGATTTTTAAGGCTTATCGGTATCGCAACTATTATACATATATATCGCAACTACACATATACTTGATAGTATGAATAAACGCATAGAATTGCACCTTGCGGACACATCGGCCGCAGCACCAATAAATTATTCATAAGACAGACTGAAGCCAACTCTAACCTACGCAATGCAGCCAAAGCATTTAAACAGACGGCAAAGGTTACGTTGAACGCCTAAAAGGTTGCAAAGTCGTAGTTAAAATATCATCGTTGGTTGGAGGGTTTGGCAGTTGACGTAATAGTTGAAAAAAGACTAGGAATCGATCATTTAAAATTTTTGACCGGCGGAGCGGCCCAAAGGGCCGCTCCGCGGTCTATAGAGGTTACAGAACTTTTCCCGAAAGGTAATGCTATTTTAGGAAGATCTGGAGGGGTAGACCCGGAATTTGAGCATTTGAAACATTACTTATTTGGGTAGAAAGGTTGAAAAATGTGGTAAATGCTGTAAACGTCAATTTCTCAACCGGATTTTGACAAACTTTTTTTCCCTGAAGGTAAATAATATTTTAGGAAGATCTGGAGGGGTGGAACTGAATCCCGGGGCATTTGAAACATTACTTTTTTGGGTAGAACTTTTGAAAAATGGGGTATGTTTAGAAATGTGCGGATTCTCAACTTATTTGGACAAACTTTTTTTTTGCTGAAAGGGGTACTAACATTTTAGGAAGATCTGGAGGGGTGGAAACTGGTCCGGGAACACATTCTGAAACATTACTTTTTTGGGTAGAAAGTTTGAAAAATGGGGTATGTTGAGAAAATGCGACTCCAAACGGATTTTGGGAAAAACTTTTTTTGCTTAAAGGTAATTAAATTTTAAGATATATCTGAGGGGTGGAACTGGTCCCGAAGCATTTAAAACATTACTTTTCTGGGTAGAAAGTTGGAAAATTGCAATACGCGGGGATCGGACTCAATGGTGGGTAGTTACAAAAGCACTAGGTGATAATCAGGTAAATGAATGAAAAAAAAAATGCAATTATTTTTTGGGATTTTCACCTAGGCCAGGTAGAAACAAGTAAATGAAAGGCCGGCGGGACCCCCTTCTAGGTGAATGAAACTGACATGAAAAAATAGGTGAATTTCACCTACCAATGCCCAGGATGCGCGGTTGGCAGAAAAGAGGCCTTAAAATGCGCCAGACTTTCCCACACCTTCTAGCGTTCCTTCCCATTGTTCCTTCGATGCAAGGTCATGCTTTTGATGCCTTTCCATTCCATCATCACATCTTTGTCAGTCATAGAGGTGCTGGTTTTTGTGGTTAGTGTTCTACTGACTATGATATTAAAGTTTGTGGTGCTAAATTTGGCAGTTGAAGTAGAACTGTAGCCAACTATTAAGCAAATGTGACTTTCTTCCACATCTGTGAGTACTGTAAGTTATGTCTACTTGGTCTATTGCGCTATATTCTTTGAAATAGGCTGCGTTCATTCCGGTCAGTCTAGGTGAAATCATAGGTGAAAAAGCAATCTAAGAAAAAAGGTATATTATCGTCAATGATTTTGCCTCCTCTGCGCCTCCCCTCATTGCCCAATGAACAGTAGGCGTGTTCTGCGAGATGCTAGAGCAAGCGACACTTCAAACATGACATTTTGGAAAAATTTTAGTAATGTTTTATAATTTTTTGGGGTTAAACATGGGTAGGTACAAAAAATACAATGCAATGATAAAGATTCTAAAACAAAGGGGGCCCGCTGCCAATACAAATGAAACAAAAAATTTCTGAGCTCCGATTTTTGCATGGGCGGGTCCAATGAAATCGCCAAAATTGTAACTACCCACCATTGTTTGCACTGTAGTACCTGAAGCCTTGAGAATTGCACAGAAGAGTTGATTTTTTGTTCACTAGTCTTATATGTCGATTCTAAATCTGTGCTTACTTTTGAAATTGGTTGAGAAACCACAGACTTGATTTTTGAGTTACAAAGTATCATATAAAGGATGCACTCCGCGGTCACCTAGTGCGCTTTGCGCCATATACTTGTTAAACTAGCTTTTTGAATAAATGATATTTTCGTGCAATTAATTGAACGATAAGGTCGTCTTATTCGAATAATGTTTTTAAGCACTGTTGAACAGCTACTCAACTTGCCAAAAAATATAACCACTTTTTCTCAAGCACGAGCAAAATAGCTTAGGTTGTGCCCTTTTGAATTTCACTTCAGTGCAGAAGCATCTTAAACTTAAGTTGTTGCCTTTCTGAGGACAAACAAGAGGAACGTTTCCCAAAATGTCACCAAATATGGACAAAAGCGGTCAGTTCTGTCCCTTTAGAACTGTTCCAAGTCCTATGTCACTTCGTTTGACACAACTAACCTGCGAAAAGTTGTCATCACAGTGAACATGTATTCAAGCTGAGGCTAAAACTTTAGTAGCCAGGGTGAAGGCCAACCTTAATCGAAATGCAATGAATTTTGATCACAGGGAATTGAACTGTTGAATTTTGCTACAAACTTCACGGATATTCTCAGCTAGGGCCTTAGGTAATCAACAAGATTACCCACACAGAGCGGTGAAAACACTAAAATTAATAGAACTTTGATTCAATTTGGTGAAGAAGGCATGGGTACACCGATTGACTACGATTCACGAGATTGGTTGGTCACGAATACTCAGTGAACAGATGTCAGACAATAAGTAGGTACTTTAAAAAGAGTTACAGCCTGGGGTGCTTGAGTTTGACAAACTGAAGTAAGCTAGGAAAGAAAAACGAATGATGGGTTTTCAAATCGTCTAATTCTCCCTTCTACCACCCAAACATCTGAAAGTTATTGGTGGAGTAAGTTATGGTTTTGTGAAGAGACCGGCAAAACTGTGTATGGAGGCATAATCTGATTCACGCATTTTGATTGGTTACGGTCATAAGTGAACAGCTGTCAACAACAGTCAGTTTGAATTCACACTTGGGCGCGAATGTAACTGCTAGGTCAAGAAGTCAACCTTAGGCAGTTGAAATCAAAATGATTTCAGACAAAGACATTAAGTCAATACGAGATAAGCCATGCGCATTGACTTAAAGTTATACTCGAAGTTGCTGCGTCAGAAAAATCAAGCAACATCCATGCTGAACTTTGCCATAAGGCAAGCCAGTATATTCAATTTTAGGAGTATTTAGTTCTCGGGTAGAAACTTCAAGGTACAAATCACCGTCAGACGCTAACGCTGATATGACTTTGAAACTTTTTGAGTTAAGCCGTGTTAGCAACGTCGTGCACACCAATCAATAAATTAGATTAGCTATGTATTTTAAGTTGTTAACTGCATTGTTCGCCATTAACTAGACCTTGCCATATTTGGTTATAAGATTTCAAAAATCTATCGTTCGGTGAAAACGCTCACTTGCTATAGAAATGCACATATAAGAGCGCCGGACACACTAAAACCGGCCCTGGCCGGCAGAAAATGGCCATGAATGTACTGTAAATGGACCAGTCGATTATGCGCCGCTCCCATGTCCGGCTACAGGGCAGAGGAGGAAAACGGGGCAATGTGTGTTGGTTCACGCTCAGATGACCAATACGTAGGTACGGACGTGCGAGGCTTTTTACGTGCCTAATCGCGTGACGCAGACAAAATTATGCTGGCCAAGCTTCGGTGTTGGCATGGAATCACGTTTTTAGAGTGGTAATAGCTAACGACTGTCTAGCCTTTGCATTTGGTTACAAGCATTACAACCATCACATGAATCGGGTTTCTCTGGACATTTAACTACAAACACCAGTCTGGCTTTTTTCTTCCATTGCAGCCAAAAGAAGGTATGTAAGCCATGCGAACTTCATCACAAGACAACGCTGTACATGCATGTTTCACGGACCTTTATCCATAAGATGAATCCTCAGGCAGGGTCTCCGATCATCATTACTCAGACAGAGCGGCATGAACGCCAACTCTAACTTGACTTGGATTCAGTCTGGCTTATCACTCTTGCGGGTACCGAATGAATACGAACGGCAGTCCGAATTTCCGCTTCGTCGTAAATTTAACGGCTGGGTCAACAGTCAACCGTAAGCATTTGAAACCAACATGATGTTTTAAAGTCAGGAGAAGGTAAGCCGTTTGAATTTTAGACAGTCACTTTAAAACCTTGAGAACTTCATCACAAGACAACCTTGAACATTTTCACTAATATAACGGCCAGAATGACAAAAAAGTTTCTTTCAAGAGCGACCGATTCCCTTGGGACTAAACGATTGAATCACGGAGAATTATAAAGTGCCCATGAAAATTTAGACCGCCAAAATCCTTCAAAAGCGAAAGGTAAAGATGGACTAACAGACGGTTTTAATGAACATATGGTGTTTAAACGCCACTTTCATTTGTGTCTATGATTCACCCTATACTAAATATAAGTGTAGCATGAAGTGTATCATGTAGTTATGGAGTTTAAGTGGCCCATACCTTCTGGATTTCAACACATTACTATTGTGAAAACCATATTTTAGTTCAATTGCCTAATATTGACCATCAACCTAACAATTACAGTCGTAGCAATTACATCTTGACCTTGAACTGTGAAACGGACAACAGTTCACAGAATAGCCACAACCAACCAACATGCGTGAATCCTGCTCATTCGGCTCCCGCAAGCTTAATAAGTCATACAGAATCGAAGTCAAATCAGATGTGACGTTTATGCCGCTCTGCCTGGGTAACGCTACTGATGACCAGACCCCGACCGAAGAGTATCGTTATATCCTTGAAACATCAATGTAAGGATTTGCTGGTGTTGAGTCCCAAACTTTTAACTTTTCTAGACTTAAGCATGAAAAAAGGTTGGCTTTCCACGGTGCGTACCATTTCGTCTCCTCAAGTTAAATACTGGTGATCAATTTTCACTCTTTTACGTTATTTCTGACGTTGTTTAGCCGAAGGTTTTAACTCCTATGTATTTATTTGCACACGGCTCTGTCGGCATTTCCATGCTATACAAGCGACACACATAATGTGGCAACCATAGCAACGCGAGTTATCCAAAACTAACCTGTTATTCGCTTCCAATTGAGCCACCAGCCACTTCTGAGTCTGTGCCGAGCCAACGACTTCATTCACGTTCTGAAAAGAAGAGTGGAAAATGAGAGTAAAATCCATAACGTATTTCATCAATAGCCAAGCCTGTTTAACATTAATTCAGCCTTCGGGTAGAAACCTCAAGCCAGTGTCACCGACCATCAGCAGACTACCCAGGCAGAGCAGCGTTGACGCCAACGCCGATTTGACTTGGAATCACTTCTCCTTATAATTTGAGAGCAACGCAGTAGATAAATATCAACAAATTCGATTTACTGCTGTTTGTGTCTGTGAATATAGCTTATTTAAGGATAGAATTTTGTAAGTAAAACCATGCAGATTTGAATAATATAATAGGTTTTAGTGTTCCATGGCACGGGATGCCAGGCTTTATATGCCGCGGGGGAATTTGCAAGGGCATTCGGCATTCCACTCAAAAACAGGAAGAATTTTGACATTTTGCGGAAAAATGCAAAAATTGCACTAGCTAAGTTTAACAATTAGCACTTTAAGAACGCCGAAACAGCGCTGATGGTTTCATGAAGAAGAACACGCGCATCGCATAAACTTTTCGCAAAAAAGAAAGACTAAAAAAATTGATGTTAAACAATACAAAAGTAGACAATTAAAGAACCGATTTTACTTTTTATGATAAAGGTAAGCTAATACATAGGATTCAAAGTTTCACAAATAGAAAAACCGGTTTATTCAAACAGAATAAACTGGATATTAAATAGAATCATGGAACAAGAAGATTATAAATGATTTATAACGTTGTATAATCATTTATAATATGGAAGGAAAAGCATTATAACATTACAACGGGAGGGATCTAGCGGGTTGAAAAGTGGTCTTCAGAAACCAATGCCATTCTCGCTCAGTTCATTGGATTTCAATGCGGTTTTTTTGCTGTAAACCCGCGAAGGGTTTGATCATTCACTAAAAAAACGTACAGCCTCAAAGGACTCATTAGAAAAAGTTTTTTCAATAAGCTTCGGCGCCGCGAGTTTATTTTCTCCAACAAAATATTTCGGCGAAAACTTTTTTCTTTATATTCTATGGAAAGTATGTTTTCTTGATAGATCTTGTTTTGACGCATCTGGAATGGTATCAGTTTTACGATATATAGTCTCCAAAGTGGAGCTATGTGCAGCCGAAAATGGGCAAAATGAGGTTAAAATAGACTAAAGCCAGGTATTTAACCCTTTATATAGTTACTTAACTCTGCGATGTTTCTGCTATTTATTTGGTAATTAAGATTAATTCAAAGTCAGAAAGCAATTTATAAGGCAACCCGCTAAGTTAACGTTTGTAGGCAAGCTTGGTTGCTTTTCTATACATGTTAAGCATGTTCGATCTTCATACATGATAGAATAGAACTTCAATTAAGAGTATGAAGTAAAATACAGATTAGCACTAACATTTCATGCCTCATTGACTCCTGCTTGACCTAACCACGATGGAACTTATTTATTCAAGTCAAACGATGATAACGATGACGGGCACCAAACTTGGAGGCGTTTAAAGCTCTGGTTAGCCCTGCTGCTTACGACTCTTTTCGTCGCATGAACAACTTGATCTCCAAACTCAACTCCTCTGCCGATCGCCTCCAACTACCTAGAAAGCTGTAGCTATACAATCTTTGCCTCCCTGACTCCTTGAATACACGATGAAGCCTATTTCTTCAAGTAAAATGAGGACGGAACTTGTACAGTGAGGGTTAAATATTTTTCAGGTTAAATATCTTATCCCAGAGATTGGTATTAGAGCGTTAAAACGCTGATTTACGCCTGCTGCTTACTACTCTTTTCGTCGTTTAAATACCTGGATCCCCTGTCTCAATTTCTCTGACTCTTTGTACACAAACTGAACATTATTTCTTTAAGTAAAACGGAGATAACGATGATGAAATTCTGTACCTCGACTTGGCCGGTGAGTGTCTTGAGGGCAGCCAGCCGCGCGGCGTAATTCGCGATCATTTTGTGCTCGTCCTCGCCTCCGTTTGGCTCGGGCATCTCCGGGCGGGTCTGATCGGCGACCAGAGGGCCCTCAATGGTCGTGTTGCGATTGAGGGTGCCCCCGGGCTGCATCGGGGCCATTGGAGGGACCCCGTCGTTGGGCAGGAGACTCGGGGCCGGCGGTTTCGGGGCGTGGCCGTTGGTGTCGTTTTTGGAGGGAGCAAACACACTTGTAAAGGTTTTGGCATTGTGGTGTAGCCGTAAATGGCTCGGCAGTCTGATTCCCACCCCTCCCCGAAGGCAGGGAGAAGACGGAAAACCAGGAGAGAAGATGTAAGTGTCTACTCGCGCAACAACATGCAGCTCGACAATCACCCCGACCAATCAACTCGCGGCTGAGCTGGTAAGCACGTGAGTCATATTGACTGGCCAATGAAAGGTCAATCACGAGTGCAACTGCAGCGATTAATCAATTGATAGCGTGAGTGAAACGCGTGATTGCAGGCTGCTACTCGCAAGTACTCAAATATTAGGGTTTCCCACAACTTTTGATAGTAATGCGGTCAATTTCAAATAAAAAATGCTCGGTCTTGCTATATATTGTCTAACTTTAAACTCGACCACTTTTTCGAAAGCTCATCTTTGTCTTGTGAAGTGAAGTCTCTAGTCACGCATGACTATGAACTAATAATCTTTTACCACATAATTTCAAAGTGAAGCAAAATCATGAGTAAATGGACCATTTTCCTTCAACAAGAAAATCTGCTTTAGATGCGCATACTGAAATATGTCGAGTTTATACTTAAGAAGCGATTGAAATAACGATATTTTTTAGATGACAAACGAAACTTAAAGCTGGCTCGGAACCTGGCGTGGATTGGTCAAAATCTGGGAGACATTATGGATATTGTACAAAAGGCGGCTTAGCAGAGCCTAAGAAAACCCCCTTACTTTATTTTGGTAAAATAAGTCTAATGGATATTCATTTAAACCTATTTTGCATACATTTTGTATCAATCTGTGTTTGCGCCTAATTTTGTACGACAGTCCTAATGTCTACCAGATTTTGACAAATCCACACCGGGTTCCTGGCCATCTTTACGTTTCGTTTGTCATCTAAAAAATATCGTTATTCCAATCGCTTCTTAAGTATAAACTCGATATATTTCAGTATGCGCATCTAAAGCAGATTTCCTTGTTGAAGGAAAATGGTCCATATACTCATGATTTTGCTTCACTTTGAAATTACGTGGTAAAAGATTACTAGTTCATAGTCATGCGTGATTAGAGACTTCACTTCACAAGACAAAGATGAGCTTTCGAAAAAGTGGTCGAGTTTAAAGTTAGACAATATATAGCAAGACCGAGCAATTTGTATTTGAAATTGACCTTCGCGTTAATATCAAAACTTATGGGAAACCCTAATATTAACGCTATAGTCAGACGCTTGTAGCAGCTTCCTACATGGGCTAATACCTTAAGCCACACGAGCCGTGGCTTCACACCTATTGTGTCAACCATCAATCCGCTGCCAGGTAGCGCTGAGTCACAATGATCACCTGATCTCACGTCAGGCAACGCGCTGGCCAATGAAATTAGCTCAAGCTTTGGGAGCCCGATTCACGCATTTTGATTGGTTACGGTCAGCAGTGAACAGCTGTCAGCGACAGTCAGTTCGCATTCACGCTTGGGCGCTTGGTGGTTGGCTTGTGATGAAGTTCGCACGGCTCATCTCCCCAAGGCGTGAATTCAACTTGACTACCTAGGTCGAAGTGTTCAAATTAAAAATGATTTAAATACACCACGCAGAAAACGTCAACCGTTTTTAATGCATAATTGTTGATTTTTCTACTTTCCTGTGCTTCATTTACATGTGAATATTTTCGAAGGCGTTTGGCTGTATCTATGCGCACCTGCAACAGTTCAAAACTCTTGCGCAACCCAAGACTGCCTTCTCGCTAGGGTGGAACTGGCGTTTTTGTGGAATGGTAAACGCGTGGCCCACTGGTGGAGCGGAAATTGGCACGGAACAGCTGACTTGGCCCAAACCGGCCGGCTTCCAGAATTCGGAAAACGACTCCCATAATAGCGGCAGTCAGGCTTCCAAAAAAACTAAGAAACTGCTAGTCTTATCTGACAACCGTAAAAAATGGGTTAGTGCAACAAGAGTACCTTTCATTTTCTTTCAAATTAACTAGGGATTGCAACCTTGGAACAGGTAAAACAAATCATTTTCTGAGTTTAATTGTTCGGTCTTTATCGCAAACTGAACCTTTCAGGTTCAGCAATTGCCATAGTAATGCTTGCATAAAAAATAACATTAAACAACTATATTGAGGAAGAAAAAGTAGTTTTTAAGGAGTCAACGACTATTGCTCCATCTCAAAGCAAAACATTTATGGTTTAAGTCACAAAGATTGTCATTTGATATCCCTGTCCTTGAAGAAGCGAATTTGCTTCTCTTACAGCGAGCAAGTTACAGCGAACCGTTTTTTTCATTTGTGTTCACTACGCTGCTCTTAAGTTAAAACCCAAACTGAGTCCAAGTCAACTCAGAGTTAGCGTTTACGCTGCTCCGCCTGGGTAGTGTGCTGATGATCGGTGACCCTGGCTTGAGGTTTCCGCCCCAAGTCCAAATAATCGTGAAACGTGCATGTATGCTTGACTTGTGACGAAGTTCAGCTTTTAAAAAGGCCGGAAAAATTTTCGTCGTCGAAGACAGCAGCTAAGGAAAATACAATTATCCCAAAACCAGGCTTTGATGAAAATGACTTTCGTCAGTGCCAATTAGGCCAATAAAAGCAAAAAGAACAGTTGATATTCTTTTTCAAAATTCTGGACGAACTGAGAGCATCAAACCATTCCTTGATTCAACAAAAAATATTCGTTTTGGTGAAAAATATTTTGAATAATTAAACAGCCTTGCAATTACGCAAATGCTACGTTAGATTCCTTTGAGACCTTCAAGTTATTTTTCCCGTGAGATTTTAATGTGTGTACACTTTGAAAACATAGAACGATATTTATTGTTTAAATTAAAGCTTTGATAGAAGTTTCATCAACTGCATACTTAACCTCTATATGTTTACCTAAATGTTCCATGGAATGAAACAAACTGCGCTAACTCAGCAAGAAGTCCTACAAGAATAATCCATCCAAACCTTTGAATAAAGCAAAATGTTGTGTTAGAATAAAAATGCTGAAGCAAACCAAGATACAACCTAAAATATCACGGAGAGCCATTTCCCATTTTTTGCTGCGTTCAACTTATCCAAAATGAGTAAAATGGATTCGGCACTTTTTCTCCAGAAAAACAGATACCAGGTAAATTGGAACCTTAGCTTGTTGATTGATTCAAGGGGAGGTGGATGTAAATATAGAATCCCAGCCTTCGAAATCCTCCAGATGCAACGCCGCGACCGGGTCCCGTTGTCATCTCTCAGGGAGTAATACAGTCTTCGTTCCCTCGCCTCACTACTGATGCAGTGACGTCTTCGCTGGTTTAGCCACGTGGCAAAACTTGCTCCCGATGAACACTTCAGAGAAGCCCTGCTTTCGTCACCGCCTGGCGAAGACGCGCCAGCGGTCAGCCGAAGACTTGCGCATCGACGCTCAAAAACGACCTCGAATTCTTCCCTTGCTGGCAGGTCATCGGCTACTGACTACGGAACCTGGAGTGGCTGACCTTACAAGTAAAAGCCATGATGAACTTCGTCACAAGTCAAGCCTGTACATGCATGTTTCACGGTTATTTAGACTTAAGGCCGAAACCTCAAGACAGGGTCACCGATCCTTAGCAGACTACCCAGGCAGAGCAGCGTAAACGCTAACTCTGATTTGACTTGGACTCAGTTCGGCTAATAACTTGCGAGCAACGTGGCGAATAGTAATCAACACACTTGATTGGCTGTTGCTTGTTGGCTGTAAGTACAGCTCACGCAGATTAGCCAATTGGCTAATTCAATGACTGGATAGCAAGTGCTAACCTTAGTCAGTGAAAACCGTAAAAGGTTCTTTTCCTGTAATAATACAAGTAAAAGCCGTAATGAACTTCGTCACAAATCAAGCCTGGACATGCATGTTTCACGGTTATTTAGACCTAAGGCCAAAACCTCATGAAACCGTGAAACATGCATGGACAGGCTTGGCTTGTGACGCAGTTCACTACGGGTTTTACTTGTATTATTCTGCAAAAAGAACCCTTTACGGTTTTTACTGACTAAGGTTAGCACTTGCTATCCAGTCATTGAATTAACCAACTTGCTAATCTGTGTGAACTTTACTTACAGCCAGCAAGCAAAAGCCAATCAAGTCTCAAGATTTCTATTCACTACGTTGCTCGCAAGTTATTAGCCGAACTGAGTCCAAGTCAAATCAGAGTTAGCGTTTACGCTGCTCTACCTGGGTAGTCTGCTGATGATCGGTGACCCTGGTTTGAGGTTTCGGCCTAACTCCTAAATAACCGTGAAACATGTATGTACAGGCTTGAATTGTGAAGAAGTTCATAATGGCTTTTACTTGTAAAATCAAAGTGGTTTGAAGTCATGACTATGGAGTCAAAATAAGGTAAGCTTTTTGAATTTAACCATAAGCCAGCAAGGTTGGCATTTGCCATTCTTGCCTTTGAATAAGCTAATTGGTTAATCTGCATGAGCTGTACTTGCAGTCGACAAGCAACAGCAAACCAATTTCGTTGATTTGTTCATTATAAGCCAACTCAAACTTTTGATGAAGTACATATGACTTATATTCTTTTGACTCTCCATTCGATAAAGGTATAACATGTCCTTAAGAATAGCTTTGAATCAAAACAAATGCACTATTAATTCAATTTGATTCAACTACAATTTCAGCGTCCCTTTGGTACTATTATCGTTATCGTGTACGTTATCGTGTACAAAATCCACACCGGAACAACCATATGTGCCGCGAATTCGGTTTTTGTAGCGTAAACTATCACGCATGTATTTTGCGGAAGCAGCATTTATCGCACGTTGTTCGGTGCGGGCCAATATGGCCTTGAAGTTGTGCCAAAGGGATCTGTGCGCCCTCTAGACGGATTATGGCACACTGGTACATCCTCAGTGACAGTAATGAAGTAATAACTACAACAAAAATACAGCATCACTAAACCATTCAACAAAATGCAAAATATCTTTGAATGCATCCAGAAACCGAAGCTTCGCCATTCAAGCCACAAGTAAACCTGTGCTTCTTGAGGCATTGTATAGAAACGCAGTTGCAAAGGTTAGAATATGCTATTAGGTCGTTCAGAAATGTTTGTCAAAAATTCGAATAGGTAACTTTGCCATCAAATACCTCAATAGCAAGACAGTGTTTAAGGCTCATTTCTTTAATAGCTGATCGCTAAGAGACATTTTTATCTAAATCACCATTTCAAGAAATCACCACTTTCGGTTTTATGAGTCATTTTTAATGTCTATTCAAGATAGCCTTTCAATTAGTTATTTGCAAAAATCTATAATTAAAGTTTTCGCCTCTAAAAGACGTCACATGATACGAATCGTAATTTTTCTGGACTCACAATCTTTTTTGTCTTGTTAAGCTTTTTTACCTATTTAAAATTATGTTTGTTTTTGACAAAACTACAAAACAAGGCAGTCAAACAAAGATTTGAATAACATCGGCTGTCGAGCAGCTCGTATGCTCTGACTTGTATCATTTGATGGCATAATTGGCAAAAAGGATGATTTTTAAAATAGAATAATATTTTCCTGGATGAGGTCAACGCATTCAATGATAAAATGGATTTCGTGTGTGCCGACAAATTATACCGCCAACCACTGCCATATTCGTGCAAAGTTTGAAGCATATTTCCTTACTGTGAATAGTGGAGGCATTTTCTTGATGTTCCTATAATTTTTAAATGATAAATCAATCATAAAAAACCTCAGTTTTTAATTCTTTTCCGGTACTTTGAAGTTTCTTTAGATCAGAAAACGTGTTGATAATGATGAAGTCAAAAATAGACCCGATCTCTTTTTTACCTTCAAACTGAATTATTGTATCAATGAGGGCATATATTCTCTCCTTTAGAGATGAAAACCCGTCTTTGGAAGTGGGGACGATTATTATTCGCACGAAAATGTAATGCGTTAGGCCCATACATGGCTTTTAGCGTACTAGGGTGTTTTTGACAAACATTTCTGAACGACCTAATACTTTGAGGAACAGGTTTATGCACGATGATGGTATATTAATATATGAGGTGTTTCATGAACAATGTAAGGGCAGAATGTTCAGACCAGGCAACTTTGCACGTTGGGGCATAGTCACTACCAAAAATATTTGTTGATGTGTAAAACTACAATGGCGTGGGATCATCCAGACACAAGCAATGAGAAGCGAACACTCCAAAGCAGTTACGAAGTGAGGACCATATGACCCTGAGAAATGCCATTTGTAGGCACTGACCGTCGGCGCGCTGATAACGTGTTCCATGGTTCAATCAACTAATAAGGGAGCTGGGCGCTTTGAAAGACGAAAACGTTGATGCACAGTTTTGCTCATAGCAACAAGAATAATGGTTGTCGCTAGGTTGAAGCATAAGTATCTCGATAGATAAATTCGGTCCGGCAAGCGATTAAACGTCTTAACACAGACGTAACAGACCCACTCCTTGTGCAGCAAGTGGTGCAAGCTTTTGGAACCGCTTGGCCACTTGAAAACGCTAAGAGGCTGCCTGTTCCATTCGTCCTTGAATAATAATAATAATACTACTACTAATTATTATTATAATAATAATAATCTGTATCGAATGACAGAACGTGAAGCAGAAAACACCTTATAATGGCAAGGATGGGCCGCAAAAAATGAAGGGGGTGTCAATTAAGTGTCAGGAAGGCGTCCAGACGACCTCTGAACGCCGGGCTGGTTGGCGCGTGCACTTCAACCTCAAGTAACCGGTTCCAACCGGCAGCAGCCCGTCCTGAGAATGAGCTCCCGCGTCGGTTGAGTCGGAAGCGCCGCACTGCCCCCCCCTGATGCGCGAGTCTGCAAAACCAGACATCCTAATTTTAGTCTCCTTTCAGAAATGTCGACCGGTAACCAAGGCAACAGTGGTCCGGTGGTGATCGGAGCCGGTCTGATGCGGACGAGCACAGCCAGTCTCCGGACGCACTTGAGCTGCTGCTGGACCGGCCGTGTCACCACATGATGGTTGTTGTGCAGAAGAAGAACCCGGAGATCAGGCGTTGGGTGGATGTGTACCGCGCCAAGACCGAAGTGAAAACCAAGAAGCTCCTCGGTGACATTCTGAAGGACTACGGCGCGGCGGTCGATCTGCCCTCAGCGCTGTTCTACCGCGAACTCATGGAACTTTACCCAAACGCCAAGGCACGTCATGTTAACCTGTCCCCATAAACATGCAATATGGGGCTGGTTTTGTAGTAAGAACTTTTAAAAGGAAACCACGCATAAAAACAAAACTGTTGAAAGTTGTACAGGTGTTAGTTATTGACAAATCGGTGAAATGCCCAAAGCTGAGTTCATGTGTGGCTTCGTGAAAGCTTCCGCTACATTTTGCGGTCTAGATCTACAGAACAAAGTCCAAAATCAGTGTCCGTGTAATGACTTCATACCACTGACCATGCGTACACGCAGTTGAAATAATTTAAAGTTGAACGCATACCACTGACCATGCGCAATTCATACCACTGACCATGCGTAAACGCAGTTGAAATAATCACACGCAGTTGAAATAATTTCCCTTGGCTGCATTCCATTTAGAAGAAAATGTGTAAGCGAACCCTGCACATGCATGTTTGCGGTCGTTTAGCCAATGTTCCTCATCTTCAGTTGAATCAAATATGCGAAGAGGCGAGGACATTAGAAATTAAAAACCATCCAATGCTGCTTTAATTTTTGACCGCGGAGCGGCCCGAAGGGCCGCTCCGCGGTCTATAGAGGTTACTGAATTTTTGTCCTCATATATATATATATATGTCCGGATCTGGAAATGCTGTCCACGGGCGAATTCTCAACGGATTGGGACAAACTTTTTTTTCCTGAAAGGTAATGCTATTTTAGGAAGATCTGGAGGGGTAGACCCGGAATTTGAGCATTTGAAACATTACTTTTTTTTTTGGGTAGAAAGTTTGAAAAATGGGGCATACCGTAAAATGCTCAATTCTCAACGGATTTTGACAAACTTTTTTTTTGCTGAAAGGTAATAACATTTTAGGAAGATCTGGAGGGTGGAACTGGTCCCGAAACATTGGAACATTACTTTGTTGGGTAGAAAGTTTGAAAAATGGGGTATGTTGAAAAATGGCGAATTCTAAATTGATTTGGAAAAATTTTTTTTTTGATGAAAGGTAATAACATTTTACGAAGATCTGGAGGAATAAAACTGGTCCCGGAGCATTTGAAACATTACTTTTTTGGGTAGAATGTTTGAAAAATGGGGTATGTTGAGAAATGGCGAATTCTCAACGGATTTGGACAAACTTTTTTTTTCCTGAAAGGTAATGCCATTTTAGGAAGATCTGGAGGGGTAGACCCGGAATTTGAACACTTAAAACATAACTTTTTTGGGTAGAAACGCTTAAAAATTGCAATATACCGTTTTTGCACTGTAGCATCTGTAATCTTAAGAATTGCACAGAAGACTTAAGTTTTTTTGTTCACAGGTCATATATAGCAATTCCAAATCTGTGCTTACTTTTGAAAATGGTTCAGAAACCATAGACTTACCCTCTTGAGTGACCCACTTTCATGCATGACAATAGCAGCAATAATCAGTAGCAGCTGAATGGCTGAGAATTGAACAGAGGACTTTGGTTTTTTGATTCACAAGCTGTATATAGCGATTCTAAATATGTGCTCACTTTTGAAATTGGTTGAGAAACCACAGACTTGATTTTTGAGTTACAAAGTATCCTATAAAGGATGCGCTCCGCGGTCACCTATTGCGCTCTGCGCCATATTCTTGTTAGAAGATGAACTTTCACTATGAGAGCTTTAAGTTTCCATATAAGTCTACAGCTTATGTTTCCAAAACGCAATAATTATATTTTCAGTTCTATTATAAAATCGGCTTTCAAAGTTAAGAGTACAATCCCATCGTGATTTAACGCTGCTACTCACGTTTTAATATCGCAATCATGTTTCAACTGGCAAAAAGTCGCCAGTACTATTTAAACTTGTTCGTAAAACACAAGGTTTGGTGCTTATCAACTTTCGTTTATTCACTGCAGGTGATTCTTACCGTTTGCCCACGCGAAAAGTGGATACAAAGCCTTCGCGGCACCATGCTCAACCAGGACTACATGCGATCTTGTCTGACGCTGGGCCACCGTCTGCTTACCTGGTTCGCGGGTATGAGCCACTTCCAGACGCTCCACGAGGAGATATTCCAGCGCCTCTTCGCCAAAGACCCACTGACGATGTCGGACGAGGCACTGGGCGACGTATTCGACGCTTGGAACGCGGAGGTCCGGGCCAAGGTGCCTGCTGACCGGCTCCTCGTCTTCGACCCCCGCGAAGGCTGGGCCCCCCCTCTGTGCCTTGCCAGAGGAGCCTTACCCGCACGTCAACGCCGAAATGTCCCTTGGTGCGGTGATGCAGGGAATGGTCCGCTCTGGACGCATCATTAATCGCCTCTTTAGGGTGTCTAGGTTGGTGCTCGTTGGGGCTGTGGCCTACGGAGCGTACGTCGCCGCTAACAAACAATGATTGGATCGTTTTGTAGTACACTTTTAGGAACCCGGTCTACATCCTGTCATTTTAATACAACGGTTACCTCAATAACGATTTAAAACTGTTCCAATTTTGTTTTTAGTTGTTAAATTAATTGAGATGAAAATAATTTAAAAAAGGAAGAAATAATTTGTGGGTTTATAGCTCTCTGCCGAAAAAACTAGAAGTGACAGTCAATAAAAACCATAAACCCAAGTTAAAATACAAAAATCTAGCAAATTATAAAAAAACTTATTTTAAGCAATAATTGAAGCGTTATATTTCTAAGGATTTTGGAAATTTGGTCTCTTTTTATCGTTAGCATTTATTCCAAACAACGGACATTCTAAGAACCTCATTTTCCTTCTTTGCCTATCAGTTCCATCTGCATTGGATCAAAGGAACGTAATCCAATAGCCCAGGGGTAGAATATTTGAGATATCTGAACGCATAACCAGCAGTTCCTAATTCAAAATTCAACTGTACCGCTATAGATCTATAGATGTTAAGGGATGTGCTCTGCCAGGACAAAAGTATTACATGGATTCGCTTAATATGACCTTAATTTATTTAAAAATTGGGTTAATTTCAGCAATACGTAACTGAACGAAGAAGAACAACGCACATAT
>JASANA010010454.1:0-96431 GCA_030248095.1 Ptycholaimellus sp. GST1_10
ATTTGGCCTGCCGATGGTACCAGGATATATATATATATATATGCGGAAAGACGGACGCAAAAATGGGGTGACTGCTTGAGCTCACCTCGGCCGCCCGCCGCTTCGGGCAGGGCGCCAGAGCTCCTCCGGCCTCCAGGACCGAGACCTAAGGCCCCTACGCTTCGCCTAGCATGCTTCGCATGTGTGGGCTCTCGTTTCCCGGGGCCTCCGCACTCCATGCCTTACGGCCTCCGGAGCTGTGACTGCCCTGCCCTCCGCCCCACGCGGCTTACGGCCGCGCAAAAATACGGAAAATGCAACTAGAGAAGATGAAAACTTTATTTGCAGGATGCAATGTATGTGACGGTGACACAAGTTAGGCGCACTATCAATTTGGCATCATTTTTGGCTCAATTATAAGGTGGTTGTGTTCATGTTTCTATGAGTTAAACCCGCTCAAATGTTCTGCAACATAAAGTGTTATTTTAACAGAATAAGTTTAAACACTTGAATGGTTAGTTCAAAGTTTAAAGACACATAAGCAACAATCAACAAAATAATCTCGGCTGTCGCCAATGGATGCGCAGCCTTGCTTCAAGATACCACCAAGATGGAACTTCTTTCACTTCTTACGGTGTTGCCTATTTAGGAGGTCTGACCCGTGACTGTTTCTGAGGGTGCCTTTCTTTGTTCATTGCTTGTTTTGTTCAATGTTCACGTTTGCTTGCAGCAAGCACTATAAGCAGAAAAGGGAAAGAAAACTGATATTTTGATCTCTGAAGTAGAATGGTAAATCAATGATAGAAGGTGCGGCTGAAAGAGAAGTGAGGAATGCTGGGGGTGGTGAAATGGAGACGGTGCTTTTGGCAGCCATACTCTTCCAAATCCTGGCGCTGCAGTCTAATTCGGGGCTGGCGATGGGATGCATAGTTGAGAGTCTCGTCCCAAATCCTGGGCTGGTCGGGGTGTTTGTCTAGCTGCACTTCTTGCTCCTCCCGCCCAAGTCGTGGTGGTGATGGGAGCCAGGGATGCTGGGTCTCCAGCAGGACTCCAGCCTCGCAACCAGTCCTTGCCAGTAGGGAGCCAGTTTGGCGGCCAGCTCCCAGCAGAAGGCTCGTTTTTCCCACCCTCCAGCGGAGCAAGCCCCCAGGCACGTCGGGATGAGAGCAAGTGCCACTCATCGTGGCAAACCACAATTCATTCCAGGCACTTCCGTGGGCCCCCCCCCCCCCCACCGCTTCAACAGCTCCAGGATTAAGTCTCGTTCAGCCTCTGAATTGTAACCTAATTACCGATATTTAAATTTCCTGCTGAATTTCTATGACATACTGCCAATATTGTGATTAATATAGTGTCAATCAACGATAAAAGCAAGTGAATATATTTTTATACAATTTTGCAACAATTCATGATAGAAAAAGAACACATTTTGATATCGCAAATGCAGCCAAAGGCTGAATGATTGCTCTAAATGTCTTGTCTTTCAAGTACTTTTTTCTCAATTCAAACCAAGTTTAATGAACAAAACCAGCCAAAACTCCGAATTTGTTAAAATTTACTTCCAGCTAGAGCAAAAGGTGATAAACCGTGGTTAAAGAGCTGAACTTGCTGCAGAGTAGTCGGGAAGGAAGCTGCAGAGAGAGGCTGTAGATCCGTCGGCTCGCTTAGGTTCCACCGAATCCTGAGCAGCAGCCTCCTCCAGCGGGTTTCGGACTTTTCGCGCCAACGCTTTCATCTGCAAAAGGACAGGGTTTTTATTTTGCCTCGTTTGTTGCAGCCTACCTTAAGCCAATAAGCTTCATTCGGCTGACTCCGAAGCTTCTGTAAATGGCGCACTGGACCGATGAATGTATGCAGTTCGAGGGTGGCTGGCCGAGCATGGCGATGGACGGAGGTGCGGAAGAAGCGACAGGTGTGCTGAAGGTTGGCCCAGTCCTTTATGTTGAGCTGTTTGATAATGCACTCGGCCACATGCGGTAGTCGATTCAGCAAACCCACGAAGTCTTCCGTCTCACTTCCCAGCCCCCTCCGTCTCCTGTCAATGCAAGTTCAGTCACAAGTTCATATTCAACTATTTTGCCAATATCATCCCAAGAGACTCAAATCCCCACAAGACCCAAAGCTGTGTCCAAGAAACACCCATGCTGAAAAGATTTCTTACCCTATTCAGTTCCATGCTGGTGCTGGCAGCGAACAGTTCAGAGAATTGAATGCTGGTTAGTGTGAAGATAAGGCTAGTAGCAGTGCACCATGGAGGTATAGTATAATGGAGGGAAAACTCCCCTATACCCACACGTTATAAGTTTAAAGGCAAAACTCCTAGTGCTAAAACTTATGTATAGTGTTATCACGGAGCTGTACAAAGGGGGAGCACAAACTCCTATATACCCGCACGTTATAATTATGAATGTGAAACTAATTGCATATTACAACATATTTATTGTATTGTAAATGTTTAATCAATCATACATCAGACTCCTGGGTAGGTAGCTGATCTGCCTTTTTGTGCTTTATAGGTTGTTGAAATGATTTCTGACCCCTTTTAATCTATATAAAAATTGAAAGATTAAACGCCTGGGTGGATGACATACGTCCAGGTCAGAAAACGTAAAATGCGGATCCAGTTTGAACAGAAGATTTTTTTATAGCTGACGGAAAACCAGTAACTGATGGCTAATCTGAATAAATCAGTTTGTTCGCATTTTTTTAAGCCCAAGAACGTCAATGTAGGTGCTTCCTAGCACTCACAGCAGCCGTTGACAAAAGGTCACTTTCGACCCCCTGTGTTATAAGTTTTGGAGTTTCGCATAGTGGCCCTATTATCAATATCTCGGAGCTTTCCCTCCATGTTAATAATGATCAGTCATCCTCCAAGCTGCACTACTGCGGGCTCAAAGAAGTGGATGAAAGTGGAGAGGGCGGCCTTGCTCTGGGCATCCTTCACCAGGCCGATGACATGTTGATTGCCGCGCAACTTTTGCCAACCAAGTTGTTGGCTTAGACTTCCAAACCACGTCTCCATCCTCCTCCAGCCCACAAACAACCTATCCGAGAAAACCTTCTGTCCAAAATCAACGTCTCTTCCAAAACCTCAGAATATCATCATTATCAGTGGGTCATTGGCAAGTTTACGCATTGTTTGGAACATCAACTGGGTGAGTAGAAAGCATGAGTAGAATGGAAGCTTTGAGCAGGCTGCCGGCAAACAGTGCCCGGACACCGCAGCCAAAGACTCCACCGCCAGCAAGATCATCGTGCTCTTCCGGTAGCTCTGCGCCTCCTCCACCAGGCAGCATAAATCTCCCAATTAAGTCTCTTTCTTTAACACTTCTTTCACTCCCACAATTAATGGTTCCATGGGGCTCAAAATTACCATAGATTAAGTGGATCATAAAACCTTGTTACTACCTGAAACACCCAAGTAACCAGTAAGTGAGTGTTAAGTCGAAAATAACGTACATTTGCTAAAGCAAAATTTAAGTATTTTCCTGAGTTAAAAGGATTCTCAGACCTAATAATTGTCGTTTTTGGGTTAAGCTAAACATTTCGTAACTTAGAAAGCATTATTTGTTCTTGTGGTTTAAAAAAGCTATTCAATTCAGATAAAAATCCAGACATTGAAATCTTGTTTGGATCTGAAAATATTTACAAGTCAAGTGATCTTTAGATCCGCGAATCCTGATTTGAAGCACTGCAATGTGCCTTACATCTCACTTGTTCATTTTAGCCTCGGAACGGATGCTGCTTAAAGCACAAAATTGGAGCTACTGTTAACGCTCACATTATTGGTAGCTTTTTCACCAACACTGCTTACTGCAAAAACGGTAAACACCGTTCAATAATTCCTAATTTTCATGCTGCTGTTAGTTGTTGTTTATATTGTCTTAGTAAATATGCTCGTTATCGCTCCAGACTTCGCTTCCCGATGGGCAATTCAGAGTCTGTTAATTAACACGACAGCTGCGCATAATAACCAGATCCAAAAAATAAATGCTTCATAAGTCACGCCACTCACGTCGGCTTTTGCTGTGAGTTTTGCAAGGCCATGGCCAATTTCAGCTACACAGCCTTTAACTACCATATTTCAATGGCCAATGCCTCTTCTTCCAGCCGTCGTTTGATCCTACTTTGTACTCCTTTGTTGTTTGTAGTCAAACGCAAAATTTATGCTAAATTGTTTGCATTGAATTTTTGCTTTGAATTGTTTGCATTTGCTGTAACTATATAATGGGCGGAAAGTCTGTGTTATTGCAAGGCCATCAGCGACCGCATTTTTATAATCCGATTGTGGATTGATTGTGATCCAAATCCACCTTGCAACATTGCGCCCACTTACTTATACCCACACACCCTGCGCTAATTCGTCCCCTAGTTGATACGGCAGGTCTAAATTGGGAAATTTGTGTCTTGAGGGGGAAACTAGTCGTCAAAACTCTTAGAAGAGAACTAGGCGTCGATTTTGACACCTAGTTTCCCCCAAGACATTTTTCACCCATTTTCACCTAGTTTTTACTGTGTTGAAGCCGTATGAACTAAGGGAAGAGTTAGCGCAGAGTGTGTGAATATAAGTAAGTCATATCTTGGGGGAGGGAACTTTTGACGGAATTTCATGGGGGGAAACTTTCATGAGGGGGCGGGTCACCCACTTGGCGGGGGGGGGGGGGGGGGGGGTAACCCTCCATGGGGGCGAAACTAGGCATGAGCCGACATTTCCATTTAAACATAGTATATATATCTTCAAGAAAAATATCTGAGCAAATTCAGAATTTGACGAAATCATGATCAACACGGCAGTGATCAATCCAAACTTGATCAGCAGGTGGATAGAAACCCACCGTCTCATACTGTTCCACACGAATTTGAAGAAAGCCATGTCGCTTCTGTTTTAAACGACTGATTGTCGATCGGCCAATCTTCAAACTCAAAGTAGCTTGTGACAGCCTAACATGACCAGGGCTATCACAGAAACCTCAAAACAACTGCCATAGAGCAGGAGACACTGCAGCAACGGCAGGTGGCCTTCTTCGATGAGGCCCAGTACTGACGCTGTTGCCCAGTGGCTGGACAGACGGACATCCAGACAACGAAGTTTCCTGCACAGACCGGCAAAATCGTAAATTCATCGACTGAAACGGGGTCACAATACGGAAGTTTCTGGCAGATGAGGAGGAATTGATGCGCCGTTATGGTGCCGCAGTGGAAGTAGAGGAATGACAGGTTCGGATTGGCAGTCAGCATTGCTTCGAATTGCTCATGAGACAGCCGAGAGTGGCTCCAGAGACTCAGGCCGTGCAGTCCGCTCAACGTGCCCTGTATATTCATGCCACTTTTCCAGTTATGAGAGGAAAGATGCTGAATTTTGCTGAATTTTTGCAAATTTGAAACGGCACTTTTTAATTTGATTAAAATAACAATAACGGTGATTATTAACGCTTATAATTGTATAATAATGTTAAATGATTCAACAGCATCCCATTGCCCCATCTAGACAAAGATAGAGCAGAAAATAAAACCATTAAAGAATTAGCAAAAGTTATATAAGCAAAATCTTTATTATGAAATTGGGTACTATTTCATTGCCCAGAATTAGATTGCTTACATTATTTAGATTCTAATCAAAATCAGTTGTTCTGAAAAAAGGGAACTGCTTTGGAAAACGTGGTCATGATGGCTTTCGAAGATGCTTCATCCCATCTGAGGTGAAGCTGTTGCAGGTTTTTCAGTCGCTTGAGGTAAGGAGAGACTAAGTCCAATGACTGAAGAAGTTATTATTCCATTTTAGTCTTGCATTGAAACTCAACTAACGACAGAGGTAATATAGCCCAGCTGACGCAAATTGGGGCATAGGTGAACAAGTATTTCCAACGTTTCCAGCCCCTTTTATGGGATTGAGGATAATTTGGTTCATACACTGGGCACTTGAAAAACAAAAAAAAAATATGGCTACTTAAAAGTTTAAATATTACAGATATAAAATTTACTATTAGCAAAGTAATCTAAAAAAGGGCTGGCTGAAATTTTGTGATTAGATGGTTAGATGTAAGATGGACGAAATTGGAATTGTTATGCTAACTGCCAAAAAAGCTGGATAAATCTGCTATTTTGTTTGCGTGATTAGTTCCTAAGCTATGAGGCAAAATTAATTTTCATTACAAAACTTTAAAATCTTGTCTCAAATCGACAGATCTTGAAGTTATAACGACAAAAAGGATGAATGTCATATTCCGTTTGAATTTTTTCAGCACTCAGTAATCCTAATTATGCACGGCTAGCGTGAGCCAATTTATCCTCCCCGGCCCTCTTCATCGAAGAGCAAGCAACGGAGCACTCCTCCTGCTGGTCCACGAAGCCATGCAAGCAGGAGACTCTGGTTCAGGGCAGGACAACGTCGAAGGTCCAAAGCTTCCAGAGGCTTCAGTCTTTTGAGCCAAACCTCTCCTCTCGCCTCAACTGCTCAAGCTTACGGTTCACGAACTGACAACACATAGTGAAACCAGTGGGCTGTAGTTGACGGCTAGGCAGGATAGATGCGGCAGGCGCGGGAGGAGGCGGGCGAGGCAAGGATCGGAAAGCTTGTAGCAGTGCGTGAGGTGGAGACTGCGAAGTGCAGGCGTCCATAGGCTGAGTCCTTTCCGGACGAGGGCTTGGGAAACTCTAAGTTCTTCAAGTTTCTTCAGGTACGGCAACCTCAGCGGATTGTTTTGACCAATTATGGACAGGAACTTCGGCTCTTTTTTGGCCAGCCATTTGCTTGCTCCGCTTCTCCTGAAAATGTTGAGGCAAGGAGCTGAGTGTATAATGAAAAGACGAACCAGCGAATGCGGAGATGACGCCAGAGAATGGCCTGCTCAGATGCCACATGCCAATGACGACATACAAGGCCTGCTACCAGAGCTATCTCCTTCTTCTCCAAAAACCTGTTCAACCTCTGCTTTAATCTTTTTTCCAAACCACGGGAACACTTGTTCCCCAATGTAAGTAAAATTTTAAAAAGTCATTTATAAACATGCTGTCTTCTTCTTCTCCAAAACTGCTAAGACATTTTCTCTAAAAACTTGTGAAATTTTTATTGAATGAAAGTTTGCTTTTACTGGCATGTAAGGCAAAGCATAAAGACAAACCGAAAGAACCAAAGCTCATCAAAATTAGGGATGAAAAAGTTCGCAACCCAAATATATGGCAGAGAATAGTTGTGATAGGAGCCACCGACCAATCAAGCTTGCCTTTCTCTGGGACTTTGATGAGGCGCGAATTGTTGCAGTTATTCTGTTGGCTAGCAATTTTCATGGTTTGGGATTGTTCGTCCTTGCATTTGTTGCATTGAAGGCGCTGCCCTGTCAAATCATCCAGATGATTCAGCATTCACAACTAATGCCTATGGTTGGCCTGAAAGCTTAGTCATACCTGAAAATACGTGTTGCAGCTTCTAAAGTGCGTCATAATCATTGGATTTAATCATTGGATTTAATCATTGGATGGTTTTGACTCAGCGCGCCAGCTGAACATAAAACCTGCCGACTGATACCCTGAACCGCCCGTAAAGGTTACACCCCCTCAAGGCTGGCTGCACACCTGCAGGACAGACCTTGAAATCTCTTGTTAACAAGTTTTCGCTGGCTTGCCTGCCATGAAACAACACAAACTCCAACACACCAAAAGACCTGCCCCCATTACCTTAAGAGTCTTTATTTCACCCCCCTCAAGGAAAGGCTCTACTCTTTGTAGGCATGCGCCCGACTAACCCGGTATTAAATAAGAAAAAGTTGCTTTGAGGGGGGTGTAACCCCTGAGTTGGGTTATCTCTTGAGGGGGGTATCTTTGAGGGGGGTGTAACCTTTGAGGGGGTTTCAGGGCATCAGTCGTTTATTAATATTTATTAATATTTATTATTATATTTATATTTAATCGTCGACGAGGCCATGTAGCCATGGCATATCTCGCAGTTTTAGTGATCGGCCAGGCTTGATCGGCCGTTGGTTGTGAGGAGAATAAATGTGGTGTGATTTGTAGGTGGAGATGGGAGTGTAGCTGCTGCCATGGGCTATGTGATAACTGCGACATTTTTGAACCTCTACATGCTCAGCACCGGCTTCTCCCTGTTTGCCAACATCTGATCATCCTGCTAGCCTATCCGGCTTCTTCCAGTTTCCTTCAGCTCAATTCCCTTTCGGTGAAGTAACAGGGTCGTATTTTGCGCCAGAAATTAGCTGACTGTGTTGTTTGAAAATTCACAAATAGCCCTCATCATAAGTGTTTTGTACGACATTGTCTTAGAATTAGAACTAATTTTTGTAACAATACTGAGCACCATACAAGTCTGGATTGGATCAATAACAAAGATCAAGAAAAACAAGAATGGATTGCTCAAGCATTTCATACCCACTTTATTTACAGAATAACCGAAACATCTAAATGGTGAGCAGGCGAAGTGAGTTGTCCAGGGTACGTGGTGAAAGCACTGGAGAAGAAGAAAGACTGGAAGGAGGTGGAGACACGGGTTGTTTAGCGCACCTTCTGCAAGACTTCTCCCTCGTTAAGCAGGCGTACAGGGCCCTATGGTAAAAAACCCTAATTTTTGAATGTTCAATTTGGAGATATACTGATGGTTGTAAGGTTGATTTTAAGGCATATAATAATAGTAGATGATTTGAAAGCATAAAAATCATTCAAATTGGCAATACGCAATACGGTTTAATGCAATACATTTATTTCAATGGGTGGGAACAATCTGAACAGAAATATGGAGGCTCTGCATGACCAGGCAGGGCATCCCCGTTTGAGATCAGGCCACCAAATTTTCTTCATTTGACCTCACATGTGGCGTTGTGCTTCTCCCTTCTCCCTCCCCGAGCTGAAACACCCTGGAATTCCGAGCCTGCTTCAAACCGCACTGCAACATCAAAAAGCTGAAAGAGGCCCTGCTCTGGAATTCAGATGCATGCAACGCTTTCACAGTTCTTTGTTGTTTGTACCCACCTATTGAAATGCAGTTATTGAATCAAACCGTGTCAAATTTTAGTGATTTTTACAATTTTCAAATGATCTACTACGATTTTTTGCTTTAAAAACTGCCTTAGAACCATCTGTATACATCCAAAGCAGAAATTCAAAAATTAGGGTTTTTTACCATAGGGCCCTGTAGTCATTCGCCGTCCTTCGCATCATCCTTGAGGGCTTCAGGGTAGCTTGAAAACCTTCCGTGGCCTTGTGGATTCCTGCGGCAGCTGATCCACCATATGCAGGCTTCATCCCATGTATTCCTGACAACAGCTGTCCCGCAGCAGGGCAGAAGAAGACAAGCCGACAGCCTAAATAACGCAGTTAATTTGGAGGCCAAACTGGGCTGCTCTCGGAGTTGGCTGAGGACGGGGAATTTAGCTAACACCTGTAGTTCTTTGCTGACGCATCCTCCTGTCTCAACCCGACACCAAGGCGCTTTTCCTCAAACACTAACTGCCCCATCGGTTTGTTCTCTTCCCAACTTTTCTTTCCAACGCACTACTGATTCCAGCAACCGAGATTGATTGAAGTTTGCACAAAACGGGTTGAAATGCAAAACAGCAAAGGAAGTGGTGTGCTGTAGATGGAAAGTACGAGGGAAGATTTGGTCGTGGGACTTCTATATCGCAGTATCGGAGTTCAGAATGACTCTTATTGCGTCAAGGAAGGGCCGTCACCTCCCGCCCGCTACATCAGCCGTGAGTCGTTGGTGTGTATGAAAGAAAAGTAAATAAGGGTGCAAAACTAAAAATAAAGTGATCAATGATCAGTGCCCACTGATTCAGGCCGCTGAATTAGGCTGCTGAATTAGTACTTATACAGATTTGATATTAACTGATCAGCCAGAATCAGCGGGAATCAGCCATTTTTAGTTTTGCGCTAGATATCTGCTGTGACGGAGTACTTGGGCCTGTGGCTTGAGGAGGGGTTGGGTTGGGGTGAAAGTGGCGGATCAAGCTGTACACTGGGCCCTACATCAAAGCACCTACTCGCCAAAACTGGGCAAAGGACGCCTTTAATCAACCTGAGAAGCCAGCTGCGGTCACTGCTTATTATTATTATCGAGGCCTAGGCAGTGTGAATAGCAGCAGCCAAGAGGATACGTTAAAATGTGAAAAAGGGGAATGAGAGGAGAAGCTGTAGACAGGCGGGCATTCGTTGTGGCAGGGTGTTGCCCAGGAAGCTCTTGTGTTCGCCCACGTTCGCCAGCACCCCACTTGGTGGCCAGCCTCTCCGCCCACCGCCGCCCCATCGTGTAGTTGGGCCAGCTCCGAGTTGCCCCGTCCCGCCGTGATGCTGCAGATGCACATGAGCAAGCGCAGCTTCAAAGGTGTATTGGCTCAGCTTTTTGACGGGTGAAATCAAATTGTTTGAAGTTGTGCCACGTGGCTTTCAAGGGTCGAAAGCTTCCAGCTTCCAGTAGCAGTAGAGAAAGATGTAAACAAGTAGCACAAAGAGCTCTGGAGACAGCCTCCAGGTTGCTGTGCCGTGGTAGTTCGTAGCGGCGTTCTCGAACAAGCAATTCCGCAGCACCATCGTCAGGGCCCAGTTCTTGACTCTTCCAGCAGCCATGGAGCACCACAACCCCGCTTTGAGCCTCAAGCCGAAGCTCTAAGCAATGACAGGGCACCGTGAGGCAACAGAAGTAGAGAGGGTGGGCCTGCTAACCCGTATTCATCCCTGAGCGCGGGGTTAGAGACAGCCTGGAGATCAGGAGATCAGCAGGGGGAATTTGAGCTCTCACTATCCTAAAGAACGCAACACTGAAAAAACCTAAACTGATTGAGAATTTCGCTTCAAAAAGCTCTTACTCATTTAGCAAAGCCAAAAAGCGAGAAATGAGCTTTGTGGAATGCATCGTATGTCTGGCAGAGTTTGAGAAGCCACAAGTTCTGCCCTACGGCCATACCCTTTGTCTTCCGTGCCTTTTATGGTGTTGTTCCGCTTGCGTTTCTGTGACTCCGTGAACATTTACTGCGGAAACAATTTGATTTCATTCATGCCCTGGTAGCTTGGAGGCAGGTAGCATGATTTAAATTTGTAGTTATGATTTTATTAGATAAATAAATAAATAATAAATAAACTTATTTAAATAAACTTATTTAAAAAATATGTAAAAAAATAAAAATTTCATAAATAAAAAATCCAATGCAAATTTATCGGCAATTTAACAAATTTTTGAGAAATTGTCTTGGATTATTCTCATGGCGATCGATTTTTGGGAGAAAAGGCAATTTTTGGCTTTACTTTTGGCCTACAGATGGTAATGGTATCACGTTTGGAGCTGTAGCGAGCCCAATTTTTTGTATGTTTTGCCCAAAATTGATGGAGATATATAAAATTGTATGGAAATTCGGAATCTGCAATAAAAAAGCGGGGTAGAAAAATTTATGTCCGACCTCCTTTATAGGATTCGTGTTCCTACCAGAATCAGGGTCTTAACTGTTCCAATTACTCGAGCAAAATGTCTTTTAGCCTGTTCTGAGCATAATTTTCCCTCTTTCAGCCTGAAGGTTATACAGAAATGTGGATTATGAGGCTTATTACAGGAGATCCCGGTGGAAACGCTGGTAGGATTGCCGCAGACTGCCAAAATGGCTGTAAAATAAATACCTGGAGACTGAGAGATAACGATTGAGTTTTCTAGGCAGTGGAGGCATATTGATGGCAAGCGTTGTGTTAGATAGTGAAATAGATTTTTCGCATTAAAAAATACTGACCAGGGGACAAGAGCTTGGGTGGCGCAATCGGCTAGCGCGTTCGGCTGTTAACCGAAAGGTTGGAGGTTCGAGCCCTCCCCTGAGCGTTTATTTTGGCTTTTTGCCAACTTGTTCGTTTCTTTGAAAAAACCAACTTTCCGTTCTATAGATATTTTGAAATTTTAGTTTGCCTAAAACTCGTTCCAGGGCCAAACAACAATAGGCAGCCACCCGCGATCGGCATCGATTTCTAGAGTCTCCAGGAGGTATGCGACATTAACGTTGAGTTCATTTTCTTTTATTTGATTGCAAAAAAAGCCAGCATGATTTAGTGAGCAAAGAGTCTGTGAGTTGGTCGGAGTTTACCAGCAGTTTGTCTGGGAAAGCGGAGCACATCTTATGCAGGCTTTTGCTTATAACAAAACTTTGCTCCGCTTCTACTGAGCCATCCTATAATATTTGGCATTTTGACAAAGAAAAATGGAAGGCTCTTGAAAGTTTTCATTTTTGCCGTTTATGCCCTCATTCTTCAGGTTTTCACGACTCCTGCCTTAGGCTCATGTTTTTTGGTCTTGTAAGCATAGACTGAACAAACCTCAGAATGAGCGAGGAATCAAAATTATGGAAATTGTTGAAATTATAGGAATTTATTCAAAGAAAAAAGATATTAACGTCAGAGAATGGGCCGCGGAGGCTGGAGGATGCCATGCAAACTCATACAAATGTAGACGGGCAATAGAAGCTTGTAGCTAAGAAATCAGCAAGAATTATTCGACAAAATGAAGATTTTGAATCAGTTAGTAGAGCGACATAGGTCATAATAGCAGAAGGTAATAGAGAATTGAGGGATGCTGGATGCTGATATCGGTGATGAGGAGGCAATACTTGCTGTGGTCAGACTCTTCGCAGGTCGGGCCCTGGTGTCGAAGGCTGGGAATTCAACAAAATGTCCTGAAAGAAGGAAATCAGAAAATAGTTCAGAATCCAAAAAGCAGCAAAGTCCATCAATAGTTATTTTATTTCTTTAACTCTTTCGTTCTCTTTTAACTCGGGTCATTTTCAATTTTTGAAGTAAAAAGACCAATATTTTTTAGCTTGCCAATGGTACCAGATATAATTAGCAAGGAAAGCAGCTGCTAGGTTTTTTACGCCGTAATAATCAAAGCCTTGCTATCCCAGCATTGGCTGGAAAATTAATCAATGAATAACAAAGTTTGAAACAGTTTGTGCGGACTAGCTTTTGGGCTTTGCAGTTCTCGCTATGACCGCAGGTTAGGACAAACTGAGGCACGCTGGTGGAACTCGTTTTGCATTTCACATTTCCTTTTTTTGAATTTCACATTCACCATGACTTAATTGAATCTCACCTTTTATGTTTCTTGTCATAGCCTTTTCATGCTCTTTTCCCAATAAGTTTCTGGGCAGTTCTTGTTTACGAGATTGTTTTTGGGTAAAAAGACATCGAAATATGACATTTTCACATGCTCTGAAAAGCAATCAACACAGAACAGGAAAAATGACTCAAATTCCAATGCAAGGTTAGTCATTCATCATTGCTTTCATCATCGTTGCTCTCATGGTCATCCTCATCATCATCCTCATCTTCAGCGCTGTCGGCATCATAATTATAGCAGTAGCAGAAGCAAAAAGAGAAGCAAGGATTGCTGGGAGCAGTGAAGTGGAAGCGATGCTTTTGACGGCCAGCCTTTTCTTCCCCGGCGTGGCGCTGGAGTCGAAGGTGGGGATGGCGGGGGAGGAAGTTTTGGAGCCAGTCATCCAGCATATTTACTTCATTTTTGCTCAGATGCCGTGTGTCCCAGCAGAAGCTTCGTCCAGCCTCCAGACAGGCTAGCAGAATCGGCTCCACGTGGCTGATGTAGGCCTCGGAACTCTCCGTGATGTACTTCTCCAGGCCAGGGCACCGCTTCAGCTGCTCCAGGATGAAGTCTCGCGCTGCCTCCGCATTGGCCGGTCCTGAAGAATTTTTGTCTCTCTGCAGTGATATTTAAAACTAACAAGTATAGTGGAGCAAATCGTAATAGGTGAGTATGAAGCAAACACCTCTTCAATTTGCAACCGAATGTTTATTTACAGCTATTTTAAAAAGTCAGGTCAAAAAAGAACTATTTAGATTCGGGGCATTTGATTTGTAAACAAAAAACAACTGGCACCTTCGGTGCATTTCTCAAAGATTCACCTACTACCACTATAAACGTAATGGAAGTGGTGTTTTCTAAATGAAAGTGTGTTACTGTAATAGAAAAGTGCGGTTTTCAACCAATTTCAAAAGTAAACTAAGAATTGGAATCAGCATTTTAATTAAAATTACTTTCGAACAAGAACATAAGTTTTCGTTTCGATTCTCGATGGTTCAGCGGCTATAGAACAAACTATAGTAAAATGTTACAGCTATCTTTTATTAAAAAAATTTGAACCTGCGGGACGGAAGTGAACTTGTTGCAGAGTAGTGGGAAAGGCTGCTGCAGGGAGAGGCAGTGGGGGGTATCCGGAGTATGAGAACTTGAGCTGGCGAACGACTGAGTTCTGAAGCCCAGGGAGTTGGAGCACGTTGTCGAATCTGCCTTCCACCGACTCCACCCGCCCCACTACCCCAGGCAGCCAGGAGAGGTGCTCGTAGTAGGCCAGGTCACTGACGCCCAAGAGGAGTCGGCGCAGATGAGCGAGGTTGAAGCTGCCCAGCTGCTCCAGCTCCTGCAGCCGGAGCAGGAGAGTGGGAGACGGTGGGAAGGAATTGAGCAGCCCCAGCTCCGTCAGCCGGCTCAGGTTCCATCGACGATCCGCTGCCTCCAGCAGATTGCGGATGGCGCCTTCCCCATCCATCGCTTTCACCTGCAGTGGAGGGGCGTTGATTGGCCTTTAAACGAAGGTAGAAGTCTACCTTTAAGCCATCGGCAGAATTTGGCTGACTATCGAGCTTGAGGATATGAAGCACTACATCGTCGATGCGCTCAACTGTGAGAATCCAGAGAGAAGTCGGTTGGGCGTGGCGATGGACGGCGGCGCGAAGGAAGCGGCAGGTGTGCTGAAGCTTGGCCCAGTCCCTGATGTTGAGGAGTTTGATGATGCACGCGGCCACATGCGGCAGTCGATTCAGCAGGCTCAGTAGGTCCTCCGCCTGAATTCCCATCACCTCTGTCTCCTGTCAATTAAAGTAAGGTCCATGTGCAGACTTCCTATCCCCTCTGCCTACTGTCAGCACATTTTAGACACAATTGAATTTTAAACGAAATAGGACTGATGTGATGGCATTGTTATGCTCAAAGACTGCAGCAGCGGATAGAAGGACTAAGAATAAATAACCCATGGACTGCGTTTAGGCGGAGGTGGCGAGGAGGTGGAAGAAGGATCTAAGGTTGGACTGGGTGGTTTGTGGATGCGCTTGTTGCTGGTGACCTCAGAGGTATCAGAAGCTTCTCGGCTGGGTAACATGGCTTACAGCTCGGGGCCGCCTGTATCATTTTCGAATAGCTTTTCCTCTAATTGGATTTCAATTTTGTTGACGATTTTACCTAAGCCATAAATACTTTGCAAGTTTTACCAAAGTAAAAGTTGTCCAATTCTTGGTTGGAACGATCATCCATTTGATTTCAACAACAAGCTTGAGGTTATTTATTGATTTCTTGCTAGCAAGTTTTTCACCAAGTCAAAATCGAAAACAGTTAATATGACTGGAAGAGGTTTCGTCCCAGTCTCAGTCTCAGCGCAAGCACTAGAGCTATGAATTTGTCATGTTTTTGAATGGTAGAAAATCACCAACACGTAAAGCGTGGAGTAGGGGCCTTGGAGCAGATGAGCCTGGGCAACTATATCAACCAACCACGGACTTCCACTTCCACTGACTTCCACTGTCTTTTCAAGGCTGAAAAAACGGCGCACTTTCGCCTCTCAGCTGATGCCAGACTGCCTGCGACTAGACCGTCTGAGTTACAAGTCAAAGCAAAGTTGTCTGGCATGCCATCTGAGACCAATTTCTGCTGAGGATAGATGGCAAAAGCTCCAGCAATAGAGTGGACAGGCTTGAAACAGCTTGTGCGCGCTTCCTTTGCCGGACTGAAGCTTACTGAGAATGCGCAGTCAGGGCAAGCAAGTGAACGCTTGAGGCATTCTTTGTAGATCTGTAGGGTGGCAGAACATCGGACATTATTGCAGCAAGGATTGAAAGTTGGTCTGAAAGAATGAACGTGAATGATATTTGAGCTCCCCGAAAATTGGAACAAAATATTTGGCCCAGGCCAGGCGATCTGTAAATTCTGTGAAAACCTGGCCAAGAAACTGTGCCAGGACCTACCTGAATTGTAAAAACGAACGCTCCTAATTGCTCTAAACTATTTCCACTTATAAATTTACCTTGATTGCACTACATTCACTTATATCGTTGGAGATCTATTGAAATGGCTCTCGCTCTCATTACTCTCTGAGTATGAACTCATTCTAATATTTGACAAGCAATGTTAGATCAGCTTTAGCAGTGCAAAAAGGCTGGGAAAAGACTCATTAGAGCAGCCAGACAAAGAAGCAGCATGAGAAATGAGCAGCATGCAAAAAAAATAACATACAGCCGTTTTCCAACTTAGCCATCTGTCTGACTCCAACTCCGTTTGCCGTTTCCAACTTGCCCATTAGAAAAATCGAGCATGCAAGTCATTGATTTTATGCCTATGCTGTTTCATGTAATTTATGCACGCTCAGAAAACGAAATGTAAGCTTTCAATTTGGTGCTTTGCTGTAACATCATCATCATGATCAACATCCATTAGCTATCCTAGGACGTGCAGGCGGAATATGAGCAAGGATAGAACCCCCAGTTCTTTTGGAGGATTTTTAATATTTGCCTGGTATTACCTCCATTTCTGTTCATCGCAACGTGTACCACAGCCAGCACGCTCGATCGATTTTTAGTGCAGCATTACTGCGGTTAAAATTTTTGGGCTCCATCACATGCACAGAATATATTCCTGAAAACTTTTGCGCAGGCGGATGATGACCATTACTCGTCCTTTTCAAGCTACGACTTATGATACCGAGGTGGAAGGGATTTTTACCCGAGAAAATGTCCGACTTTTATGGGCTGAAAAACGGTTTTTGAAATTGAAATTCTGATGGGAGCATAAAATTTTAACTATTGTCAATGTTTCCACAAAAGAATAAAGAGAAAAACTAAATAATGGGCTCACACCATAGTTTAATAATTTGGAACCCAAAATGGAGCTGTCAAAAATTATGTGGAACTCACAGCTTAATATTTGGGTTCCAATTATTTAAACTATGGTCTAAGTTCATTTTTTGGTTTCTCTTTTTATTCTTTCGTAGAAATATTAACACATGTTCAAATTTTATGCTCCCATTGGAATGAGATCCCCAGAGGCACTAAAAACCATTTAACAGCCAGGCAAAGTCTGGTAATTTCTCTCGAAAACAATCCCTTCCACCTCGGTAGCTCCACCTCAGCCCTGCCGACAGTAAGAGTGAGGCTCTGCTTGTTAAAATGATTCTTAGATGATTATGTTTCTTCAGGTCCATTCTGCTTTTTAGGTTCCTTGTCAAACCTGTGTTAGATTACCATTGAAAGAAGTGTCACTAATTAAAAAATGCCTCAGGAAACAGAAATCGCTGGGCTATGCATGAAGGCCCGGTTAGGCTTTTCCCCAATTTCTGTCCCACCGCGACGTTTATGCATAACCTGACAATCCCAGGTTTTTGATCTAAAATTTTGTCTTGGGCAACATCAAGCTTAGTATACGCTATGATCCATATATTTTTGGAGAAAAATCAGACATATGAGTGTTATTCTAGTCATAGAAAAACAGAGAAAGTTTACAAGGAAGCATTCAGACCGCAAATAAACACGGAGAAGGAAACTTTTTCTGCTCATGCATAAATTGCTCAGGGTTTAGCATCAGAAGCAGGCCATTGATTGTCAGAGAAATTGCTGGATATTGGTTGGCTTAGCCGGTGGTGGAGGTAGATTCTGTCAGTCTAAAAGCACCACTTGCCACCTGCCACAGCACTACCTGCCAGACTGCCTTCTATCCGTCTTGAATTTTGGATTAGACCCTCCCTTTTCGCTCTTCCTTGGTCCAGAGTATCACAGGAATACTGGTAATGGCTAAATCTACAATAGACGCCAGTCTCCCCCAGCCTCTTCTGGCGCCTGCCCAATGGCAGCGACAACCCCGGGCAGTGAATTGCACCTCTCCCTCACTGTCTCCTCCGAGAGCAGAGTGTAAGGAATTCAAGGCGTAGGAGTCCATGAAGGAGATGCTGAGGGTCTGGTATATGTAGTGCAGGAGGCAGGTGAGGAGCAGAGTAGTTTTTTGCAGCGAGAAGAGCGTATCCAAAAAGACTGGCCCTAAAAGGGTGAAAGATTGAAGCGCCAGATTTGCTGATAAAATGGACGCTAAAGAAGGAGGCCTAAGATACCAACATATCAGGACAACTTTATGCGTCCCCGTCCACCAGAAAGATGAAAACTTCTGTAAAGAACCTCATTCAAGTTTAGCTAAACATCTTTTTGGGTTGCCAGGAGAATATTCTCATATTTTCTCTCAGACTAGCTTTAAATCCTTGTTGAAACGCTATCAGAGGTTCATCTAGTCTAGTCTAAAGGAGTGACAAACGTTTCTTGTGCCTTTTGCGTTCACTTGCTTGCCCTGACTGCGCAATCTCAAAGAGCTTTAGTCCACAGAAGGAAGCGCGCACAGTCTATTTCAAGCCAGATGGCTGGTGCACTTTTGTCGGTTCAGTTGTTGGAGATTTCTCAGCTGTCCGCAGTAGAGCAGGCGATAATTGAGAATTATTACCTGATCGATGGTTTTTCCTTCTCATTAGTACGGCCTAGTCTTTGGTAGCCTTTCTCAGCCAAGATCCAAATGTGCGCGGTTTTTTCACAGCCATTTTTCCATTTTTCAAAGAACATGAGAGTTGCGCTCGAAATTGGTGTCATTGCTAGGGATGACATAGGGATTGCGCGAGATAAAAAACAAATGCTATCCAGCTTATCAACTTTTCAATGGATTGATACAGGTGAGGAAGACAGAGAGACAGATATGCTGCCCAGCTGGAAAGCTTTCGAGGCCTCGGCGCAGATGGCACAGATGCACTCTGAGGACACCGGCCTCAGCCCAAACTCCGCTCCTTTTACCACCTCCTCGCCGCCACCGCCTAAACGCAGCCGATGGGTCACTGATTTTGCCTTTCAGCTAAACAATGCTTGTTGTCAGCCCCGATTTGATTTAACAAAATGAACTCTGGCCAACAAATCAAGTTGAAACTAAGATATATTCTCAGGAGGAGAAGGGGCTGGGAAGTGAGACGGAAGACTTGGAGAGTCTACTGGAGCGACTGCCACACCTGTCGGAGTCCATCATCCAACTCCTCAACATCAAGGAATGGGCCAATCTTCAACACACCTGTCGCAGCCTGCGCGCCGCTGTCCATCGCCACGCTCAACCCAACTCTCTCTGCCTGGACCTCAACATGGAGAAAGAGAACCACACCCTCAAGCTCTGGAGTCAGCCAGAGGCAGCCCATTGCTTTGAGGTAGGCTTTCAGCACGAAACAGAGGCCAATCAGTGAACCTCGTCTGGTGCAGATGAAAATGCGTGACAAAGAAGGCTCCATCACTGAACTACTGGAGGCTGTGGAGAGCCGATGGAATCTGAGTCAGCTGACAGAGCTGGAGCTGGTCATCTTTTGGACTGGCCACTTCATACCCCCACAGGATCCGCTGGCCTGCTTCAAACTCCTTCACTTACATCGACTCAAGGTTTATGGAGGCCCTCCCTATCATTACAAACACGACTGGTTTCAGGAACTGGAGCAACTGGGCCACTTCACTAAACTGCGTGGACTCAAGGTAGAGGTCAACCACAGGTCCATCTACCAGCACCTCTCCTGGCTGCCTGGCCTCGTTGGGCGATTGGAGTGGGTGGAAGGGGACTTTGACTGCGTGCTCCAGCTGCCCGGCCTCCAGGACGCAGCCATCCGCCAGCTCAAGCTCGGCGGCACAAGGAGTTGGCGATGGCGTCTGCCTGCAGTAGCCTTACCCAAAACTCTGCAACAAGTCCACCTCTCTTGGGGTTCACACATTTTTCATGGACAAAGGCCGCCTTCTGCGGAGGGCAAGGCAGTCAGAGCTCCGGAGGCCAGAGGAGCTCTGCTGCACTGCCCGAAGCGGCGGGCGGCCAAGGCCAGTTTATGCGAAAAAACGGACACTAAAATAAGTTGCTTAAGCTTAAACATATACATATAAAAGATTTTTGCTGGCCGTGTTTTCGCGATTTGCAAAATTTATTCATCATTTTGAGCTCAAATACGAAATATTTTATTGTTTTGCAGTGCTAAAAACAATCGCAATTGAAAACTGATCCTGTGAATTTGTCAAAAGTTCAACAAATAACATGACAATAACTATTTACAATAGCATGAATATTTTACAAAATGCGTTTTTGTTAATTTACCAGTTTATTTGAAGCTCTAAATTCAACAGGAGACAGCGATGCAAATAACGATCGAGACATCGTCCTGGAGCTGTTGAAGCGGTGCCCAGTGCTGGAGAAGTACATCACGGAAAGACGCGTCATCATCCACCACCTGGAGCCGGTCCTGCTGGCCTGTCTGGAGGCTGGGCGAAGCTTCTGCTGGCAGGCTGATCGTCAGAACATGGGAGGAGTACAGTTTCTGGATCGCTGGCTCAAAAACTTCCTACCCCGCCAGCCCCACCTTCTACTCCAGCGCCATGCCTGCGCAGAAACGTCTGGCCGCCAAAAGCATCGCCTTCATTTCACTGCACCCAGCAACCCTTCTTTCTCTTTCTGCTTCTGCTACTACGACGATTCACTTCACTCACTGCTTTCTCTCACCAGTCGCAGTATTTGAGATTCATAATCTTCATTTCTATTGCATGTTACGCCGATTGTTCGTTTTTAACCAAAAATGCCATTTTTACTTATTCATACGAACACAAACATAAAAAGTATCAGCCAGAATTAGGCAAATTGTAAATAAATAGGCAAAAACAAGTAGGACAAAAGCATTTGGCATTTCCTCCTATCCTTGGACCCATAAGGGCGAAGCAAGTTTCCAACTGTCAATTGCTGCCATTGTTGTTTGTGGAGCTGAAAGAGAGCCTGGGACACAGTACGGCGGCGCAACGGCCGTGGACAGTATTGTAGTGGTTTTGCAGCTCTTGCACTGACAGGCATCAGATAAATCTGAAAGGTTCACAGACGTCCAGTAGCTGCTGCCCAATGAAAGAAACCTGCTTCTGCTAGTCATAGCTGCCCTTTGGGCCGATGCCAGCAAGTGCTTCCAATGCTGGGTAGGTGGAATTTTTGGGATTCCATTGGCCCTGCATTGGCCCTACTGCCCGTCAGCCAGCATTTGCATTTGCCCTGCATTTGCCCTACTGCCCGCTTCCAACCGATTTCATTCCATTTCATTCCACCTTTTCACCTACCCAACTAAAATTTTCTCAATTTTTTCTGACATAGAAACATTCATGTATTTTCTTGCTGTGTGTACTGGTGTACTCTCAACTATTGCTGGAATGGTGTATAAGCAGTTATATGAGGGTCGGAGAAGGTTAAACTCAGAAAGTTTTGCTACCCATACTTTTCACCTAGCATTTCACCTGGACCCTTGATGACTAGTGGGAAGTTTGTGGTCATTCTGGTCCCTTTTCTGGACACCCGCGTCCTATATGTTGGGTAGGTGAAAACCACCTGTCTTTCCATTCACTTACCATTGCCCCTAGTCCCGAATTTTCAAAATTCCAACTCATTGGATTGGCCCTGCCCAATGATAATTTTCAAAAAAAAATATCATTTTTTTTTTCACTTATCACCCGTTTACCACCTGGGCCTTTATCACCTACCCACCATTGAGTGCTTCCCACTCGGCGCTCTTCACTTACGCTGCAGATCAAATCGATGAAGGCTAGTGCTTTGCTCCGTTCTGCTACCACAAATGTCTGTCGCTAAGCACACCGGTCGGAGTCTGATGGGCGGCCTAAACCAGCCAGCCTTGTCTACACCTCTTCATGTGCCCGGCTCATATTTACTTCACACTGCACGCTGTTATTCTGCCGCTATCGTTTCGTTGCTGGACTAGAATATTATGATTTGTCTTGCAGTTAGGTAACAATGTATGCAGTTTTGCCTTGGCCTCTCACTTCTTGTCGTGATTGTGGATAAAGCAGAATTTTCCAGACAGAAAACCTGCCAATTGGTGAACAACTACAAAAACTGATTATTCCGTCAAAGCTTTGCATATGAGCTTGTAAAAGAACTACAAATACAAACTAACACTTGAAAAGCGCAACAATAAAAAAATTTACAGCGATACAACAGCAGACGATTGGCCAGCTGGAAGTAGGAGGCGTTTGTTCCAGAGGAGCATCCGATTCATCCGCTCATCCAGCTGCTCCAGTGAATTTCTTGTTTCTTCTTTCTCTTTGTTGGAGCTGCCAACGATCCACAAACGACCGTCCAGCTCCACCAGACCAGCTCCTCCAACTTCTCTTGAGTAGTTGAAGTTGCAGACGGTCTCCAGAGAGTTCCCGGCGCGTGGGTCAAGCCTCAGCAGTTCTTTGCCCTCCTTCCTCACAGCGTAGAGCTGGCCGTTGAAGGCTGCCAGGCGGTAGAGCTCCTCTTTCAGCCCCGTCGTTGTCCAGCAGTTGATGGCAGGCTCGTACTTCCAGAGCTGAGGCTCCCACCATTCCTGGGCGTAGATGGAATCGTCGAGCAGAGCTGCTATGCAGGTTGAATTTTTGCCCTTCCTCGGCCAGGCGGCGATGGAGGCCCAGGAGTCGTCTGGCCTGTACTGCAGATCGTATCCACCCCAGGTGCCCTTGTAGAAGCCACCGAGGAGGAATGCAGTGTCTTTGAAGGGGACGAGGGCGGCACCGTAGCAAGTTCCAGGCAGCTGTGCAGCTGGACGCAAAGGTTGGCCGGGCGTCCAGAGCTGGCAGCAGCGATAGGCTTCAGAGCGCCCACCACCGGCGATGAGGACACTGCCGTTGGCCAGGCGAGCAGCTGCTGCACACGTCCGAGGAGGCTCCAGGTCTTCAATGATGGAGTCGGTGTCTCGTGATGGAGACCAGATCTCCACCTTCCTCGGACGATTGTCATAATAGCCTCCAATGATAGCCAGCATTCCTGCAAAATGCTCTCCAGTTGTTGTTTGTTGCTGGCTTATAAGCAAAAAGAAACGGTTTAGGGAGAAAAAATAATTAGTTGGATGCAAGATTTAAGCTTGCAATAGTTTTTTTGCACTTTTGAAATAGTTTTGAAAACCTGTAAAAGTTCTTTCCGTTGTTGTCCTGGCCTCCAAGGATGCTGGTCCAACTGACGTCTCGCCATCAGAAACAGCAACCTCAAACAAGGCGCTTTCAATTATACGATAGACCAATATTAGAGCAAGTGCAACTATCGAGTAAAAAATTGATGCCTATGGTTTTAGAATTATGTAAAAATTTTGGGTTTTTAAAAAGGACGGCAGCAAGTTATGACACGAAAGTTTCTCACTTGAAGATCATGAACATCAGATGATTCAGGGTTTCTGGGGGCTTCCAGATTGTCTCCGATGGTGGACTTGGTTTCTGTGACCGGCTGTTTGTCCTTGGTCCTATCAATGAACTTCTTAAACGTGTGGAAACTGTTATGTAATTAAGCAAGTCATCTTAATCTCAGCAATAATTGCATTCGAAACCAGTAAAACTGCATCTGGAATAGCCTGCCTCAAACAAGGTATTCTCGGCTGTCACCAAGATGCGCGGCCTCTGTTCCAAGCAATATTGTTGTCAAGCAAAATGAGCAAATTTTACTTATTCCATTTTTATTTACTGTCAATTTCGTCTCGTCGTTTTCGTCTCTCTAAACTTCGTCCAGAGAGTTATGATTTTTTATATCTTGAAACATCAAAAATCTATGTTTTGGGGAAAAACCTGAACATTTTGCAAAACCCCAATAAAGGTCCCAAGCCACCAAGGCGAACCTTCACACAAAATTTCTGCCAATTTCGTTGAAAAACCAGGGAGTTATGATTTTTCCTATTTTGAAACATCAAAATTCCAAGTTTTAAGGAAAAAACCCAAAAATTACGCAAAACCCCAATAAAGGTCCCAAGCCACCGCCAAGGTGGACCTTCATACAAAATTTCAGCCAATTTCGTTGAAAAACGAGGGAGTTATGATTTTTCCTATTTTGAAACATCAAAATTCTAAGTTTTAAAGAAAAACCCAAAAATTACGCAAAACTCCAATAAAGGTCCCAAGCGACCACCAAAGTGGACCTTCATGCAAAATTTCAGCCAATTTCATTGAAAAACCAGAGAATTAGGGTTTTTCGGATTTTGAAACATCAAAAACTTAAGTTTTGGGCAAAAAACAAAAAATTACGCCAAGCGGCCAAAATGGCCTGGAGATACCACCCAGACGGACCTTCATGCAAAAAATCAGCCAATTTGGTTGAAAAACCGCGGAGGCCGGGCCCCGGAATGACATATATAGATATACTAGTCATATTGGTCAGTGGCCGCGCTTTGCGCGGCCACCCTTCGATCAATTACATTTCTTTTGTGAGACCAAATTTAATTCCATGATTGAGGCAAATAGCATTGCCTAAATCAAGCTTTGCTTGCGATTACTTTGCCTTGAAGAATTACTTGAATCATTCCAAAAACATTGGGCTCCTGGGTAGGCCAGAAATCGAAAAATTGCCATCAGTCAATTCATTTTTTTCCAAATATTTTACTAAAATCTTTTAAAACTAATTGATGGATTTTAAGCAGAACTGTTGTAGCTTTAATTTAAAAAAAAGTCCGACAGAAAATGTTGAAAATTGGAGGAGCTATGAAGTTCCAAAGTCAAAAATTGCCCAAAAATCGCAAAAATGACAATGTATTTGATTGTTTCATATTTTCAACGTTTTCCTTGCATGGATCCCCCCAATTAATTTTGAATAACTTGTCAAGACCGATTCATAGAGCTATCATATGCCAGTATAAGTAAAGAATTCAGGGAGCGCCGAGACCCCTCCCAAAATGGCATCACCCGTATTATATAAGATACTAGTAATATAGGTCAGTGGCCGCACTTCGCGCGGCCACCTATAGTTAAAGTAACTCCTCCAGTAACAACTCTTAAAATCTTCCTTAAATATAATTTCATTTCAGAAGAAGGATTTCCAGATAAATATCCGCAGTTTCAAAATATAAATTTGAGGACATGCAAACACTGTATTGTGGCCTATCCAGCCATTAAACAGCACCACAGTCCCAAACAATTCAAGGTGATGCATGTAAACATTCTCTAGGTCAATGCATATCAATCGCATTGCCTGAGAAAATGCTGATGCAACCTTGCCTTGAAGAATTATTTGATTCATCCCAAATACATCAGACTCCTGGGTAAGCCAAAAATCGAAAAATTGTCATCAGTCAACCCATTTTTTTTTCAAACATTTGACTCAAAACTTTCAAAACTAACCAAAGGATTTAATACAAAACTCCTGTAGCTTTAATTTAAAAAAAAGTCCGACAGAAAAAGTTAAAAAATAGAGGATTTATGAAGTTTCAAAGTCAAAAAAAGACCAAAAATGCCAAAAATGCGCACGTTTTCGATTATTTCATATTTTCAGCATTACTCATACACAGCGCGCCCCAAAAATTATTAAATAACTCCTCAAGATCGATACATAGAGCTATCATATGCCATGGTACAAGAAGAATCCAGGTAGCCCCGAGACCCCTCCCAAAATGGTTCTACGAGAGTTCGCACCCGCAATAGTTCGCACCCGACAGTTTGCACCCGACCCTTCGCACCCGCGATAGTTCGCACCCAAGCAGTTTGCACCCGACAGTTTGCACCCAACAGTTCGCACCTGACCCTTCGCACCCGACAGTTCGCACCCAATTCTTGCATATTCAATTCTAAAGTATTTTTTTGTTTTTTTGTGTTTTTTTTAAATACACATACAAACACACATACATACATTACACCTTCAATTCTAAGGTAATTGATTGTTTTTTAATGTTTTTTTGGAAAATACACATACAAACACACATACATTGTACCTTCAATTCCAAGGTAGTTCTTGTTTTTTTGAGAATGGACATACAAACGCAAATACATCCAAACTGGCTTTAGATTGTGGATAGATTACGCACACCGGTTTCTAATCTGTTCAACATTCCCTCATCACAAGTCTCCAAATGTCAAAAGTCACATGGAGAAGCAATCACTGCAATTCTACTCTTCGTTGCCTGGATCTTCCCGCTGCTTTAGCCTGCTGCCCTGCCCGGCCCTGCTTCAGCTGCATTTTAAGCTCAGTCCCTTTGATCCATTGCCCAAGAAGAATAAGCCTTGTGAAAATTAGTCCGCGCATTCTCGATGTGTTAGGCTTGAAGGCACTGTGTTAGGGGCTGACAATATCCCCATTGTTCATTAAATGTCAAATTCTCACAAAACCTTTTCACAAGCAACCAAAATACTGGCTTGGGTGCGAACTGTTGGGTGCGAACTGTTGGGTGCGAACTGTCGGGTGCGAAGTGCTTGGGTGCGAACTATCGCGGGTGCGAAGGGTTGGGTGCGAAGTGTCGGGTGCAAACTATCGCGGGTGCGAACTGTTGTGATACCCCCAAAATGGCATCACCCGTATTATATAAGATATATATATATATATATATATATATATATATATAAGACTAAAATGCTATAGCATGAGCTGCTTATGAATTGTCAATCATCAAAAAGAACTAGACAAGGTGTGACAAAATCGTGATAAATTTAGATTTAAATTATAAACCATTTTGAATCAAAATTTTAACAGGTTCATCTATGAAATCCACTGAGCATTCATAAGCATGCGGCAATTTATGGCAGGAAACTTGTCATTTCAATTATTCTAGTTTTTATTTTGTCTTTAATTTTTGATTAAATGATGTTGTTTGTGTACTTTACTAAATCAGAAAAAACCTCTTACAGAAAAATAAATGTAAAATTTGAAAAATGATTTGAAAAGAAAAAATTGATCATATTGCAAATGCTAGCAAAAGTTAACTTTACTTTAGCTAATTTCAATTTAACTTTAATTTTGTTTGTTTTATTTTGTTACACCTCATTTAGTAAACTTATAAGTTCATTGTGACCAAAAATTCAGAAAATTTTTTTCGATTTAACATTTTTTTTATTACACTAGTTGTATTTCTATTTTATCATTCACTAATTTTTGTCCTCTTTGTGCCAAAATTGCCGCCTGCTTATGAATGCTCAGTGGATTTCATAGATGAACCTGTTAAAATTTTGACTCAAAATGGTTTATAATTTAAATCTAAATTTATCACGATTTTGTCACACCTTGTCTAGTTCTTTTTGATGATTGACAATTCATAAGCAGCTCATGCTGTAGCATTTTAGTCTTGTCTAGGTCTTGGCCATGTGGAAGACATATTTACTTGCCACATGAACAAGGCTTCAAACAGTCATTAGGAAAAATCCATCGCTTGGTGTTGTTGTTTGGTAGGTAATTTCATGATCCATGAAGCTCAGACCAAACCTGACCATCAGTTGATAAAAAAATTGAATTATTAGAACTTTTCCAGGTTTTTTTTTTCAAAATTTCACCATTTTCTCCATCTAGGTCTCACTGAGAGCTTTTGATTGAAATATATGTTATAGGTTTCATCTAATATCCAGGAGTTGTAGCTTGTGACATGCAACCATCGAAAAACTCGATTGCCCATTCATAACTAGGGTGCCATAGGATCTATCTTTCTACCATTAACCATTTATAGCTAGGTCGATGTCTCTAAGACCCCATAAAGCTCACAAACCTATTGCATACAAGCTAACCTGCGCATCAGTTTTAAAAAACTGCGCAGTTTGGCTTCATTGAAACATAAGCGAAATGGGTAGAGCACAAATTCGAACCAAATCGCTCTCAAAAACTTGAATTGATTGGGAAATTTCTCCATAATACTTATTACAAAAATAGCACCACTGAAAAGCTGAAGCAATTTGCTAAAACACGTAATTCTTGGATTTTTGAATTTCAGTTTTATTCTAAAATTAGAGCACTTCAAAGACACAGTCATATTTTTTTAAATTTTTTTCAGGTTTTTTCAAAATTTCTAAAATTCTAAGTCTAAAATCAAATTTCCACGATTTTCGTCATTGAGATCTCCTTACAAGCTTTCGATTGATGTATAAATGTCCATGGTTTCATTCAACATCCAAGGCGCTGAAACTCGGGACACGCAACCACCCAAAAACTTGATCACCCATTCATAACTAGGGCGCTGTCGCGCCCTAGGATATATGCGGAAAGACGGACGCAAAAATGGGGTAACTGCTTAAGCTGGCCTTGGCCGCCCGCCGCTTCGGGCAGGGCGCCAGAGCTCCTCCGGCCTCCGGGCACGGGTGCTACGGCCCCTACGCTTCGCCTAGCATGCTTCGCATGCTAGGCTATGCTCCGGGGCCTCCGCACCCATGCCCTCCGGCCTCCGGAGCTCTGACTGCCCTGCCCTCCGCGGCAGGCAGCCTTCGGCCGCGCAAAAATAAATTTACCTTATGCGCTCACGCATTATTTCAAGCACCTGACTTTTGCAATGCGATGACGCAAAAAAAAACCTGCATGTGGCGCTTGGACCAGGCAAATCGCAAACCATTGCCAAACCGCGCTTCACTAATTTCCCCAGCTCCTCCTCGCTGAGGTTCTGCAGCGTTTCCAGCTCATCTTCCTCCTCCTTCCCAGCCAATGGTGGGTAGTTACAAAACGGGCAGGTGAGATTCGGGTGAAAAATACAAAAAAAAATGCAACTTTTTTTTGGAAATTTCACCGGGCCCCAGTGCAATCCAATGAGTGAAACGCCGGAAATTCCGGCGATAGGTCAAATGCAATGACATGAAAAACATTTCATTTTGTAACTATCCACTCCCTAGTTATAGATATTCCCAAAAAAAGTCATAAAATTCCCAAAAATTTTCCCACACCTCCCATCGTTTCTTCTCATTGTTCCCTTGATGCAAGGTCATGCTTTTGACGCCTGTATTCCGTTCCCACAACACATCTCAGACAGTCATGGAGGTGCTGAAAATTGTGCGAATGATACTACTGGCTTTCGCACTAAAATTTGTGGTTAAGAACATAGAAGTGGAACTTAAATTAGAACCAATTGTTGAGCACTTCTGGCCTTCTTCAACTTCCATCAGCCCTGTAAGTTATGTCTATGCGCATTTTGTCCCTGAATCATGGACCCTTGTCCCTTGTCTCTTTGGGGCCTATGCAATAGCTGGCGTCTCTATTCCCTTATCCCTTCCCTTCCCACTTCCTTAGCCTAGGTATCATGGGCCTGCCCAAGCAGAGCAAAGCTTGGACAGCCCTTCCTAAAAAATGGATTGGAACTAGTTCTGGGAGGGGGGTTTGGTGTAAGACACCCTATAAGGATGGTACCTTCTGTACTCTGAAGATCAGCGGCTGTCTCGCGAATCTGGTCTCCCACTTCCGCAACAAACATGCAAAGGACTGGCCGCAGGAGTACGACGCCTTCCAGAAGGCCTACAAAGGTTCCATTTACCTTTCTGCTGTCAATTATAGGTTCAATGCAATGAAAATTTGGTTTTGAAGAGTCCAGCGACGCGTTCAAGTTGGCTGCTGAGAAGGAGCGAGGTCAGGCGAAGGACAGTGCTGCTTTCATGAGCCGCTACCTCACCGCCGAAGGAGATGGGTCGAAGATGAAGATGAACAAGACCAGTGCTACCTACAAGCACATCACCAAGAAGTTCGCGCTCTTCCTTGCTGGCAATGGACGCATGGTCTAGCCTTTTCCACTTTCTGCATTTGATTGCATTGGATTGATGGGTGTTGCAGCCACAGACCATCGTAGATGATAAGCTGTTCAAAGACTTCATCTACTCCTTGGATCCGACGTACCCAATTCCCAGCCATAAGACGATCCGGCAGAAGGTGCGCGACGTGGGCAGCAATGTCCTGGACGTGATCAAGAAGGTCCTCAGCAGAGCCAAGCGCATCGTGCTCATCCTCGACCTTTGGACGGCAAAGTAATCCATTTCTACCTGAGTAAAGAATATCATTTACTGAATGTGGTAATGCAGGTCTGGAACACACTGGCTGGGATCGAGTGCGTGGTTCTTTGACGAGGAGGACTGTCAGAAGCGCTTCATCGTCCTCCCACCCAAGATCTGCCCTCCTCCTGCCACCGGAGCCAACGTCATGCAGTGCATCGCCGAACTGTGGATGAAAGACCTTGGTCTTCACAAGAATCAGCTCTGGAAGGTTCCATTTGTTTCCTGTAATCGATGTCTGTGTATTTGGAATACGATTTCCCATAGGTCGTGAGCGACGGGGCTTCGAACCTGCAGCGAGGGTTCCTGCATGAGCTGGCGGGGAAGTTTGAGCGCCTCGAAGCAGAGGATGAGGAGGAGCGACGCAAGATGGAAGAAGAAGCAGGTCCCAGTGACAACGTCGACATCGCCAGCTCTTCCACTGAGGACATCATCAAAGAAGACCGCGAAGAACTCAGCCTGGATGTCCTCATCAGTTACCCGACCCCCTTTTGCCAATGCCAATGCAAAAATTTTGTATTGGATCTCAGGCATGAATGAGTGGGAGGCGATGGGCCTCGAGCAGGAGGCTGAGGAACTCGCGGAAGTTCTCTACGCAGATCTACCGGAGGAAGGCGAGGACAATGAGGTGGCTGTTCCGGTGCCGGCAGAGGTGATCCAGAGCGCCTGGGCGATAGTGCGCTTCTGGTGCTTCCTACACCGTCTACACCTCGCTGTCCGTGGAGCCATCAAGAACTCTCCCTCCATCGACGAGCTTCTCCGTCTCTGTGCGCGCTTTGTGGCCAAGTTTCGGGGGAAGAAGGGTTGGTTCCATATCTTTGGACTGGCTTCATATTGGATTGCATTGCATTGACACTGGCTTCAGGTGGAGAATATGTGAAGGCCTGGAATGGGACGGCCCTCCATCCGCGCATCATCGTACGCTGGTCTGGGGACCTGGTCATGATCCGCAGCCTCCTCGTCAACCGCGCCATCATCCGAGACGTCCTGCTCATGGAGGAGTTCCCTGGTGCCCGTCCGCCCAACAAGCACGCATGAGCTGCTGAAAATGAGTGAATGAATTTGCCTCCTCTGAGCCTTCCCTCAATGCCCAATGTATAGTAGGAGTCTTCTGCAAGATGCTGAAGGAAGCACCACTTAAAATTAGCCAGTTTGGAAAAATTTGGGCCTCTTTTTAAAATTTTCGGGATTTACATGTGGGTAGTTACAAAAATCCAATGAAGTGCTAATAATCCCAAAAGAAATGGGGTCCGCTGCCAATACAAATGCTACAAAAAATTCCGAAGGCCTGACTTTTACATGGGCAGGGCCAATGAAATCCCAAATTTTGTAACTCCCCACCATTGTTCCCAGCAGCCACCAGGAAGGACCTCAATTGTCAAAGAATTCTAAGAAACATAGTTGCCAGAAAATAGCAATTGAAAAATTACTTGGCCAGCCTTTGCGCCTTATCAAAGCCAAATGAAGGCTGCGAAGCATTGACGTAGCCCAACTCATATGTTTGAACAAGGCGATGCAATTGTTGGCGTACTTCGAAGGCCTCGTTTAGGCTGCCTGCAGAATGCCTCTTATTGACCAATGCCCATCTCTTACTGACCTGCACTGACGGTGAATAGCTTGCCACTGCTTCTGCTGTTCAGCTGCCAGCTGCTCAGCCACCGTCTGTGCTGCTTCTTTCCTCAAGGACAAGAGCAGCTTCGTTGCACAAAGAAATTAGCAAAGTTTTTAAGACATTGTCTGCGTTTTGGACATGCTAGGTTAAAACATCAATTAGGTTTGGGCTTGGACTTAGATACAGTGATGCTGAGGCATTTTCAAAAAAAACCTGATTTTGCTAAGATTTGGTAAATTCATGGAGACTTATCCAGTCTTAAAAGAAAACCCGAATCGCGTGAGCCCTTGGTGTGTCTTGTCATGTGTTTCCATGCAGCAGAGGCTACAGATGCACCGACAGCATTCCGAACACCACCAGAACTCGTTGGCCGTCTTTGTCTCATCGCACAGCTCGCAAGCCATCGGCCCATACATGGCCAGCTTGAGTTCCTTCAGTGAAGGTTTTTGTGAAAATTGAGGAAAAGAGTGTAGTGGCTAGCCTGGGTGGAGTAGGCTTGGCGGCACTGGGGACATTTCTTCAACTGCTCAGAACAATCAGGACAGAGTGGAGTTTGCAGGGCAGGCGGTGGAATTGCTTTTGCTCCATGCAGCAGACGAAACATTCTTTACCCATAGCTGATTCTGATGGATATTTTGATGATGCTGCAAAGGTTCTAATCATAAAAACAAAGTCCACGCCTGATGTAAAATGATGGAGGAATGACTACAAGCCTGGCTTAGAAATGGTTGAAGGGAAGTAAAAATTGCGACTGACAAATGGATGAAAAAAGGGTCTGGAGCTAATGCAGGCAGGTCATATAATGGGTGTTTTAAGTAGAATTCAGGATGCGTAGAGTGTGAGTAGGCAAGCAGGATGTATGTAGACAGTTGCCTGTAAAAAGCGCGTGTAAAGAGTACATTGGCCTAGCAAGGAAACTATGCACATGTGCGTCAAACTTTATCAGGCATTGAGCAAGAGTTTGTTGGAAAGGTTCCTTTTGAGTGATCAACAATTAGTTCTCTTTAGACTAAACTTTAATTGTCAGACATTTAGTGTTGACTTGATGAAATGAAAAACGGAAAAAAGACAAATTGCAATTCCTTGCCAAACTCTTGTGTTGGACGCCTCTAAAACCCTGGGACGAATGGCATAATTGATGGGGGAATGAGAGACAGCAATCAGTCTCTATCTTGACTTGGCCAGGTGAATGATATGAGAAAGCTTAGAACAGACTTTTTCAATTCATTTCATGCAGCAGTATCAAAGAGCTGTTTGCCACCTGCAGCAGTAAAAGTGATGCAAGGGTTGTGGCAAGCGAGTAAAGACAGATTTCGTAGTCCAGCAAAAAAACGGTCAGTAATAATTGGTATTGGGAATTTTGTCGGACTGCAGGTACAGTGGAACATGAGGGCTGTATGCTTGGCAAAAGGCAAAGGGCTAATGGTGGTCAATAACTGGTGGATTTAGAGGATTGTCACTAAAGGCTCTAAAGCCAGACTTTTTCAAGGCTACTAGATCGGATCGGAACCATGAAAGCCCGGATAAATAGATCCTTAATAGGCAGTTTGCTTTTGACCTTCCGCTGACTCCAGCCGCCCAAAGATCCTGATCAAGCTGTGGTGACTGTTGCTATGCTTCTGGTGAGCCTTCAGGAGAGCCCTAATGAGTGTCTTTGGAGAAACCTACTCCGGCCTGTCTCCAATAGCAGTTGCTCAAGACAGCCAAACTGCTATGCCACCACTTTCTTATCAGAGCCAGTTTACAGGGGTGGATAACCGTTTTTCATTAATCTTACTTAGCGGATTCAGCGGACCCAAAATGCCTTTCTTATTATTTATTTCTCTCCTAGAAGCCAAGCAATGCAGCAAAAGCAGTCTGGAGTTGGCCTGGCCAGTGCTAGTATCTCTGCCGCTGGTCTCCTACATTAATTCTTTCCACAATTTTATGGACAATCAATTTCTTCAAAAGTGCAGAATTGAAACATCCAAGACAAGCCTTCATGCAACTGGAAACTTACATGTCACTACCACAAATGAAGCTTTTGTTTTTAGACCATGAATTTTTAGACTATGCTCAGTTCAGGTAAGCACATATTGCAGTGCGCAAGAACCAAATAGCATGGCTATTTTACCATATTGCCTCCGATTCCTTGGATTAATTGGAAAGATCACAAGCGGGGTTACCGAGAACCCATTGATGTCAGTGGGCGTACGATGAAACTAAAGGGTCAGTGAAACATCAAACGTCTGGATCAAATTGTAGAAGGTTGCTTCAGACAGAGCAATCACCCCCTCACCCACCCGCACGCATCACCTCTCTTGGGCCTTTTCTTCTCTAGAGATCACGAAGATGAGGTTAGTCACTGCATTTTGAGCCTTTCTGAATGGGAAACTAGAATTGGGGTGTGAGGAGACAGAATGCCCGAAAATAGGCTGACAGAGGAAAAGCGGAAGCGGCGACTCTTTTCATGCGAGGTGAAAATCAGGCGGTAAAAATAGTTTCCTGAGAGCATTATCGAGCCTATGCATTCATTGTAATGGACAAAAAATGTCATCTCCGATCTTAAAACAGATTTATTGGTAGGCTTGAGAATTTCTTGACCACTTTCGCTATGGTAGAATGGCTGAGGAATTATTGCAGGGTTTTCTAGTGTCTGAGCTAGTAGTGTTTTTGGCTAGCGAGTTTGGCCTGAAGCTGAAGGAGAGGCTAAAGGATGCCATCGCAGTTCAAATCCCGCCCTTGGAAGGCTGCTGTGTCCTGTAAGAACAGAGAAGGTCCCAGGATATCCGCCTTGATTCTTTGGGACTGGGAGAAGCTGAGTTGCTGCCGCGCGGACTTAAACATATTGGGTTTCTAAGATGAATTTATATATTATTTTAAGATTTGGAATCTGCCCCTGGCTTCAGGGAATGGAGAATTATTGGAAGGCGGTGAGTTGGTTCTTCTGTGTACTGTTGGGAGCTGTTGAGAACGGCTGGTGCGCTGGGCCTGGTGGGAGGAGAAGGCCAGCGGAGACCAGTGATCGTCACTTTTTTTGGGGGGCTTCCGAAATAAAAATATAAATACGATTATTTTTGAAATCCTGAATTTGTTAAAATTCTAAATATCTGAAATATCCGAAATATTATATTTCTGTATTTTATTTCTAGCGGTGACTGGTTACCGCCTAATAATAGCCGTTAACCAGTATTTCCGTAACCGTTCTTTTGCTAAAAATATCCGAAATATTTCGCCTATTAATTTTTTGCCCACCTAAGCATAGGAAAAGTATGGCTTAGGCTTGGCAATGCATGCAGCTATCACCGTAATGACTTCTTACATCATTGGGCTGTGATCTTAGGCAAGCATGGTGAATTATGTTTGAATTATAATTGTTGTTTTTTACTTCTTATTTTGACTTCTTTATGTATGTTTATCTTTACATTTTTTGTGTATGTCCCCTTTTTTTATGTTGAAGCACTGGGAGGCTCCCCTGTCCCTATGCTGAAGCATTAGGGGCCTCCCCCATCTCTATGTTTAAGCATGAGAGGCCTCCCCCGTCTTTATGTTGAAGCATAAGATGCCTCCCCATCCCTATATTGAAGCATAGTGAGCCTCCCCCTGCTTATATTGAAGCATAGGGAGGCTCCCCCGTCCCTACGCTGAAGCAGGGTTGGGTGGGGGTCCTTTGAAGAATCTAGGTCTTGTTAGAGCTTAATAAGTGAGGGAGGCTACATAGGCAGCTCATTATTAAGATGTCTAATGTTTCAAAGGCCTTCGCGGGATAGGGAGGGGAAGCCTCCCTATGCTCCACCAGAGCGATAGGGAGACTTCCTGTGCTTCAATATAGGGGCGGGGGAGGCTCCCTATGCTTCAATATAGGGATGGGGGAGGCTCCCTATGCTTCAACATAGGGATAGGGGAGGCCTCCAATGCTTCAACATAGGATCTGGGGAGGCTCCCTATGCTTCAACATAAGGATGGGGGAGGCCTCATATGCTTCAGCATAGGAATGGGTGAGGCTACAAGGCTAAAGGAAGATTCTGAAGGTCCAAAAGGGGCCCAAGAAAGGTTGCCTCAAGGCTTCTGGGACTGCCTCTGGGAAGCCTAGGGCACATCCTAGAAGCGCCAGAGACCTTCAACAGCACTCTGTCAGCCTTAAAACGCATGAAAAAGATGCCCCCAACTAGTTATGATTTTAACCAGTTGGAGGGCGTTCCGAAATAAAAATATAAATACGATTACTTCAGAAATATGACAAATTACGATTAAAATTCCGAAATACTGGTTACTGGTTTATAACCAGTGACGATCACTGGCGGAGACTTCTATCTCGTCCTGCATACCACCCCTTTACACCTCCTCCAGAACCCGGAAAACCTCCGCCATTTTATTGCCCACCTGGCTGCCACTGCGATGTTGTGCTTTTGAAATTTTTGCGATTTCACTGACAGGAATTTCAAATCATAATTTATGTAAATTTTGAGACGTTGAGCAAAATTGGTCCACCATGTATTAAGAAACGAAGGAGTTACTGCATAAATTTATACAACCCTTCACTATAGATATAATCACCGTAATACAGAACACGCATTGCGGAAAAGGATGCAAACCGAACCATAGTCTCTCCTTGAAACCCCGATTAGGCGGGTAGGGCGAGCTGGTCAGATTTAGGAGGCCGGGATGTCATTGTTGGGCGTCTTCTCGGCTCCCCCACTGGGCACATCCGAGCGGGTCAATGAAATCTGCGATGTGGGGGCTTCTGCCCTCAATGTTAACTGCTTCACTGCTATCGTTCTCCAGATTCACCCATCTATGTTTTCACAAGACTAAAATGCTACAGCATGAGAAGCTTATGAATTTGCGATCATCAAAAAGAAAAGGACAAGTTGTAACACAATTCTAATTTATTGACCGCGGAGCGGCCCGAAGGGCCGCGCCGCGGTCTATAGAGGGTACTGAACTTTTGTCCTGATATATGCGTATATATATATATATATGTATCTGGAAATGCTGGGAACGGGCGAATTCTCAACGGATTGGGACAAACTTTTTTTTCCCTGAAAGGTAATGATATTTTAGGAAGATCTGGAGGGGTAGACCCGGAATTTGAGCATTTGAAACATTACTTTTTTGGGTAGAAAGGTTGAAAAATGGGGTATGTTGAGAAATGGCGAATTCTCAACGGATTGGGACAAACTTTTTTTTTGCTGAAAGGTAATAAAATTTTAAGAAGATCTGGAGGGATGGAACAAGTCCCGGAGCATTTGAAACATAATTTTTTGGGTAGAAATGTTGAAAAATGGGGTATGTTGAGAAATGGCGAATTCTCAACGGATTGGGACAAACTTTTTTTTTGCTGAAAGGTAATAACATTTTAAGAAGATTTAGAGTGTTGGAACAAGTCCCGGAACATTTGAAACATTACTTTTTTGGGTAGAAAGGTTGAAAAATGGGGTTTGTTGAGAAATGGCGAATTCTCAACGGATTGGGACAAACTTTTTTTGCTGAAAGGTAATAAAATTTGAAGAAGATCTGGAGTGGTGGAACAAGTCCCGGAACATTTGAAACATTACTTTTTTGGGTAGAAAGGTTGAAAAATGGGGTTTGTTGAGAAATGGCGAAATCTCAACTGATTGGGACACACTTTTTTTGCTGAAAGGTAATAACATTTTAAGAAGATCTGGAGTGGTGGAACAAGTCCCGGAGCATTTGAAACATTATTTTTTTAAGTAGAAAGGTTGAAAAATGGGGTATGTTAAGAAATGGCGAATTTTCAATGGTTTGTGACAAACTTTTTTTACTTGAAAGGTAATAAAATTCTGCAACGTTCAGGATTTGGTCCCCAACCTTTTGAAACATCCCTTATTTGGGTAAAACTCGTAAAAGTTAAGACTTGTGAGGTGTTTAGCTCCGCGGTCACCTATTGCGCTATGCGCCATATACTTGTTTTGATTTGAATTGTGATAAATTTTAACATGTCCATTTGATTGACTTCGTCCACTGTCTAAAAACTCCACTGCTCATTCATAAGCAGGCGGCAATTTATGGCAGAAATCTTTCCTAAGTAGAGCAATCTAATTCGTGTTTATCTTAAATTTTTGCTTAACATTTGAATAATTTTCAAATTTTAATTTTTAAATAATATTTTTGGATTAATTTTCGAACCTTAAGTCTCAAAACGAAGAAATATATGCCCCAATGCACAATAAAAATTGATCATATTTCGATTGTTTGCAAACTTGAATTTTACCTTTGCTTGTTTCAATTTGATTTCGTTATTGTTCATTTTCTACACATAAAAGATAAATATTAGTTTTATTATATCTACAAAATTCAACAAATAAGTTTCGATGTATATTTATGGCATTTTATTGATTTTTTTACTGTTTTTTGTTATTTATTTTTTATTAATTTTTCGAAACTTTTTGTGCTCTTTGTGCCAAAATTGCCGCCTGCTTATGAATGATTAGTGGAGTTTTTAGACAGTGGACGAAGTCAATCAAATGGACATGTTAAAATTTATCACAATTCAAATCAAAATAAATTAGAATTGTGTTACAACTTGCCCTTTTCTTTTTGATGATCGCAAATTCATAAGCTTCTCATGCTGTAGCATTTTAGTCTTGTCAATATCTTGTTCATGTGGAAGGCATTTTTTAATTTTCCCACATTGAAAAGGCTACAAGTTCGCCACATGAACAAGGCTTTAAGTAAATGATGATTTACATTGAGGCACCTTACGATTTAGCTGGCCAACAATACCGTACCAACTACTACCTGAGCATCAATTTAAACTTTGAGGAGCATTCAACAAACGGAACATGTAAAACTGCGCAGTTTGACCAAAATGAAACATTAAAATATGGGTAGAGCACAAAATTGAACAAAATCGCACTCAAAAACGTGAATTGATTGGGAAATTTCTCCAGGTAACCTATAACACAAATAGCACCGTTGGAAAGCTGAAACAATTTGCTAAAACACCTAATTCTTCGATTTTTGAATTTCAGTTTTGTTCAAAAATGAGAATACTTCAAAGTTGGACATGTCATGTTTTTACCCCTTTTTTGTAGGTTTTTGAAAGATTTCTAAAATTCAAAGGCCTAAATCAAGATTTCACGATTTTCGCCCTCAAGATCTTGTTTCAAGCTTTCGATTGGTATATATATGTCCATGGTTTTATCCAATATCCAAGGCGCTGAACCCCGTCACACACAACCACCCAAAAACTCGATCACCCATTCATAACTAGGGCGCTGTCGCGCCCTAGGATTTGCTGCAGAATTTCCACTCAAAAGAGTTAAATGTTTGAGACCCTGCTGTTCCTGTCTTCGGCCAACCCACTGGCTTCTGTTTACATCCAGAAACACCGGGCGCGTCAGTTTGCAGACCCCTTTAGACCTTCCAAGCTGCCTTCCAAGCACAAGCAACTGCCTCTGGAGCCTCAATTGCAGCCTACTCAACTCCAGCCGCCCTCTTAAACTCAGTTTTGATGCTTGGCCATCCCGCCTTCCTAACTCCGTTCAAAGCTTCCAGCAAAAGCGACTTCAAAGTTTGCCTTTTATTTCCCAGCCCCAATAGCCTCCAAAGGAAGCCTCCTGCGACGGGAACCCAAAGCGAGCGCAGAGAGGCAAAGGTGAATCAAGTTGCCGCCACTGAACTAGATCACTTGTTTGGAGTTGAGCAACCGCATCACCACATTTTATTTTCCAGCATTTTCAAGAATTTACTATCTTTCTTCAACAAGGTATTCTCGGCTGTTGCCAAGATGCGTGGCCTTTGTTCCAAGTAATAAGCTAAGCAATAATTCCTTTTAGCTGCTTCAAGATACCGCCGCAGCAAACGTATCTGACAAAATTCAGCTGAGTTTATTAAAAAAAACAGGAATTTATGGATGTTCGAATTTTTGAAACATCAAGATTTTAGGTTTTTGACTATAAATCATGAATTAATAAATGTATCAAAAAGTTCTATTATCAACTTCAAGATATCACCATGACAGACGTACATGCCAAAATTCAGCTGATTTCATTGAAAAACCATCGTTTTATGGATGTTCAAATTTTTGAAACATCAAGAATTTAGGTTTTTGGCCATAAATTGAGAAATATCAAACATTTCGGAAATTCCTTTTGCCAGCTTCAAGAAAGCACCTCGACGGATGTACCTGCCAAAAATCAGCTGATTTCATTGAAAAACCAGCAATTTAGGAATTTTCGTATTTTGAAACATCAAAAAATTGAGTTTTGGCCCAAAATCGAAAAATTACGTCAAGCGCAAAAAATGGCCTGGAGATACCACCCAAGCGGACTTTCATGCAAAAATCAGCCAATTTCGTTCAAAAACCGCGGAGTACGGGCCCCGGACAGACATATATATATATATACTAGTAATATGGGTCAGTGGCCGCGCTTCGCGTGGCCACACTTTTCAATCCTTCACAGCATCTGGAATCTTCAGTTTCATTTTATTTCTTTTTTTAAATCAAATGATTGGTGTCTGTGGATCACAGGCATCAAGAATCATTGCTGAAAAGAATTTAATTCTACATCTCCAAAAAGATCAGCATTTTAAGAGAGCTTTTGTGAGAGGCTGAAAAGTGGGACGGACAAAAATTTTTACCCCCCTTTTTTATATTTTTTATGAAAAGTAGACATGTTTCTAAGACTTTTGGTAGAGTATGACTGTTCAAAACTCAAAATTCGATTTTTGGCGAATTTTTGAATGTAAAAAAATGGCCGATTTTTTAATCATCTATTGCTCACGATCTGCTCAACGGATTTTAATGATTCGACCACCAATCGAACCGTCTCAATGAGAAAAATATTTTGATTTTTTTGTTCATTTCTCTACGATCTGTTCCTGCCGAGTTATTCACAAAAAATCAGTTTTTCAGTTTTCAAAATTTCAAAAAATTTATAATTTCTAAGTAAAAATTTCATTTGCGCCGGACGAGACCCAATTTTTCTGAAATTTCAGGTAATTTTACATATTTCTACCAATCTACAACTTTGAAAGCCTTGGACCATCAGAGATATTTGAGGTTAAAAATTTGCATTCTCATATTGGCCCTATGTTATAGCATAGGCAAAAAATGAGCAAAATTTTTTTTGTCTCTGAATACCAATTTTTTGGCTCAATAAATTTCTTTTAACCCGTATCCATCTAGCTGTGTGGTTTTTAGCTTCACTTTTGACATTTGAGTATGAAAATAATGATATGGTTTTTCCCTATGCGGTAGCATACACCGTGTGTTCGCATATGAAAAGGTGCAGTCAAAATTATTGCACACAACGGTCAAAAGTTAAGCTAAAAACCACACAGCTAGATGGATACGGGTTAAAAGAAATTTATTGAGCCAAAAATTGGTATTCAGAGACAAAAAAAATTTTGCTCATTTTTTGCCTATGCTATAACATAGGGCCAATATGAGAATGCAAATTTTTAACCTCAAATATCTCTGATGGTCCAAGGCTTTCAAAGTTGTAGATTGGTAGAAATATGTAAAATTACCTGAAATTTCAGAAAAATTGGGTCTCGTCCGGCGCAAATGAAATTTTTACTTAGAAATTATAAATTTTTTGAAATTTTGAAAACTGAAAAACTGATTTTTTGTGAATAACTCGGCAGGAACAGATCGTAGAGAAATAAACAAAAAAAACAAAATATTCTTCTCATTGAGACGGTTCGATTGGTGGTCGAATCTTTAAAATCCGTTGAGCAGATCGTGAGCAATAGATGATTAAAAAATCGGCCATTTTTTTACATTCAAAAATTCGCCAAAAATCGAATTTTGAGTTTTGAACAGTCATACTCTACCAAAAGTCTTAGAAACATGTCTACTTTTCATAAAAAATAAAAAAGGGGGGTAAAAATTTTTGTCCGTCCCTCTTTTTCAAACTTTTGACCTTCTCAGAAAAGCTCTCTTAAGTTCCACCAGTTATAAAACCCCACTGATCGAAAAGGCAAATTCACTTATAAGAAGAAACATAATCCAATCAGAAGGCACTGATCGAAATGCTTTGACTTTAAGCATCGCATGCAGGCAAAGTGACCTTGCATTGAAAATCTGCATATCCCGACTAATGAATACCTTGACACATCATCTCACTGAGTAGGGTCAAAATCGCGAAAATTGACTTTACTCATTGACATTTTTCAATGTTTTAATTCCAAAAAGGTAAAAAAAGTAAATTAAAGGTCTTACGCAGAATTGTTTTGCCTTGAATTGAAAAAAAAGTCCGACAAGAAAAGTCAAAAGTAGAATGAGTTAGAGCAAAGTAAAGTTAAAAAAGACCTAAAAATGGCAAAAATCGAAATGTTTTCAATCACAATTTTATTCAATGGAATAATGGCGAGGACTTCCCTACATATTTTGGGGAACTTACTGAGATCTATCCAAAATGCTATCATATGCCTGGATACACTTTGAAACCATTCTGCACCGAGCATTTCATCACCCGTATTATATAAGATATGCGGACAGACGGACGCAAAAATGGGGTAACTGCTTAAGCTGGCCTTGGCCGCCCGCCGCTTCGGGCAGGGCGCCAGAGCTCCTCCGGCCTCCGGGCACGGGTGCTACGGTCCCTACGCTTCGCCTAGCATGCTTCGCATGCTAGGCTATGCTCCGGGGCCTCCGCACCCATGCCCTCCGGCCTACGGAGCTCTGACTGCCCTGCCCTCCGCGGCAGGCGGCCTTCGGCCGCGCAAAAATTTACTTTATTAGCAGCGATTTTGTTTTTTTAGTTCCCAGTGTAAATTACTGCAGGCAATATTTCCACGGAGAACCCAAAGGCTAGGAGGATGTGCGGGAGATGCTGAGAGAGAGGGGCGTCATTCAACATTGCCCTCGGCCTGCCCAGAAATACTCCCAACCCATAGCTAACGGGGGCGTCGGTAGAGACTGTCAAGCAAAGAGCTGTCAGCAAAGTTCTGAGCGTCTACGGTGAGTAGAAGGAGCTGCTTCATGTCCTTGAAAAAAGGAAGTTCCTCCAGTGTTTCGCTAACAGGGCCGGCAAAGCTTAGCGGAGGCCCAGATTTCTCGGTGTCTCTTTTCCTCAATCCATCCAGGAACATAAATTTTTCAGGGCCACTCAGGGCCCTGCATTCTAAAAATGAAATGATTGAGGCGTGAATTAGGCTGGGCAACGATTAATCAGTTTTCAAGGAGTCTTAAGCTGGCTAACCTGAAAACACTGATATTTCATGAGGAACACAATCATGAAATTTACGGGGCAAACGCTAATGTAATATTTCCACAAGGGATTGTTGTAATTTCTCTGATAGTTGACTTCATGATCTTCTCCAAAGCCTCTAACAAAACCTAGCCTGCAAAAATTAAATGAAAACATCAAATAAAAGTTTTAGAAGCGTAATTTGAAAGCATCAACCACTGCTTCACGCAGCAAAAAATTATTGCTGTGTTTAGGAGTTGTTTATTATTCAATTCTCAATGATCCAGAGGTTTCAGCTTGGAAATCAGTTGCCACAAAAGACGCACACCATAAATATTCAAAGATTCTCATTGATATCATTCTACACTCTTTTCTATCGTAAAAGCTGTTGCGTTGATGGTCTGCTTAGCTAGCTTGCGAGGGTTGAGCGTATGGGCCAATTGAAAAGATGCGATTCAGCCAAATCATTGCGATAAGCCTAACCGCTCAGAGCCCTGATTCTTAAAAAGAATGAGATCTGACAGAGAACTACTGGTATGGTCTGAAAGAGAACTTTCTGCAATAGCTTATCATCCACCTTCCAGGAATCATGCCTGAAGTTTGCTTCTGCACACTCAAACTGATACAGACAAAACGCATGAACATCACAGATCAAGGGTGCAAAAAATTGGCTGACCCTTAGCGGCTTATTTGGCACTTCTTTTTGGAACATATGTTGACCCAGGAAGTTTGAGAGAACCCGTTAACAACACCACCAATGTTTCCAGAATCGCCTCTATTTCACCCGGCCTGCTGATGTTTTGAGCAAAAGTTAGGTCAGTTTGTGAAGGGAGCTTTTTAATGTACTATGTAATCCTTCCGTTATAACGATAATTAATGAAAACAACTCATTGTTATAAGCTTTCAAGGCATGGAAAGTGTTGACAAGCATTTGGCCAATTCTGCGAGTCTTGCTCAAGACGAAAGAAAATTCCGCAAATGCATGCCAATGCCTGACAATCGGCAGTTAAAATCATGTGAGAAAGAAATGTGAAGCACGATGCAATCCAATGACTTTCTAAATGACTAAAAATAGCTGACCTGCTAGGAAAACAACTGCTTTCAGCAGCCTTCCACCTCGTCTCAGAACCATATTCGTACACAAAGGTTAGAAATGGGAATCACAAAATAGAGATCTATCGACGGAGCTGCTGCTGGACCAAGTGAGGAGGGAAATTGAAATTTGGCCTGTAGCAGTGCCGCTGGATCCTTAGGTTCCAAGGCCAGTACTCCACGTACGCAAGCAGATGCTCTCAAGCACTCTCTGCCCCAATGGCAACATAAGGTTCGAGCTGGCTGACAATTGTTGCTCGCTCCCTCAAGGGCACCGCAGTGAACTGCTGCTCTGTCCGTGTCCATAGGGAATCTGAGCATTTGCTCCTCACAGATAAATGATACTCATCCCAATATTCAGGACTATAACTGGTACCATCGGCAAGCCAAATGTGGGTCTCTTTTCTCCAAATTTTGTAATTGCCTCGAGCAAAAAGTCAAGGAAATTTATCTACTACTTGTGGAATCTGCTGCTTGGACAGTTGCATTTTGTTTTTGGCGCGCAGTTCAGTGTCTCTTTCCATACGCGCCCAAAAACAAAATGCAGATGACGCAGCAGATTCCACAAGTAGTAGATAAATTTCCTTGACTTTTTGCTCGAGGCAATTACAAAATTTGGAGAAAAGAGACCCACATTTGGCTTGCCGATGGTACCAGTTATTTCTTCCACTTTTAATATAGTGTAAGATGTATAAATACAAATTTATATTATTTTATAACATATGAAAAAAAAATAAACTCATTAAAAAATATAACAAACATAAAAGAATCGAAAATATATTAAGATATTATTGGATAAAAAAATAAATAATAAATAAAAAACAAAATTATTTAAAAAATATAACAAAGAGAAAAGATTCGAAAATCAAAAATACAATAAAAATTTATTGGCAAACTAACATATTTTTATGAAAATTTCATGATTTATACTTAGGGCAATCGATTTTGGGAAAAAAGAGATCTAATTTTGACCTGCCGATGGTACCAGTTGTTTTCTCAACTTAAAATTTCCAAAATAAAATAATAGCCTAAGAAGGATTCGAACCTCCCAGATTCAACCAGCCGTTCATTCACTTAGACCACTACGCCACTGGTGCATATGCGTTGTTGTTTAACTGAAGACTTATGAATAAAAGTCAATACATGAGGTCCAAGGACCCAGGGGTATGAGTGGGGGAAGAAATGAATACCTACTATCGTCCATTGAATAGATGCAGAGAAGAAGGAGAAGAAGAAGAAGGAGAAGGAGAAGGAGGAGTTCGGACAAATGGTTTTTTACAAATTTTACTACAATTCTGCAACTTTTTAGCAATTTCTCGCGAGTTTTGGTCAATTTGATGATGCTCTTTCCAATGCAAAAAGAATTAGAAAGATTGAAGCTCCCTGTGACGAGCTAGAGCCTTATCAAAATTGAGATCTAGCAATAACCCCCAAAACGTACACCTGGGTCGAAAAGAGGGGCTGGGCGCTGACACTTCGCTAACGCTCGCTCGCGCCAGCCCATTAGCTGAAGTAAAATGTCATGTCGTGATTTTTGACATCGATTGATTTATCGCTTGGAGGCGGAATGAAAGCAGAAATAAGTGAGCAGAAAGAGCGGATACTGCTGGGCACATCTGGTGTTGGAGAACCCGTGAGAGAAGCTGGTGCATAGGAAATTTAAGCGAAGCATTCGGCCAGGCCCAGAACTGGAGCGCAGGTTGCCTTGCAGTAGCTGTAATCAAAGCACTTTTCCTTTGCTGCAGGGCTTTAGAGAAAGCTGACCGCTGGAGCCAGGCTCTGTGACTGGTGAGCCATTGGCGGAAGACGGGAGTGGAGGCTCGGTTGCCGGTGCAGTAGGGACCACAGCGGCGGTACTGGTCCTTGCACTTGTCTGCAATACATCGCCCTACTTCACTTTTCCCATTGCTCCAAAAAAACAGCCTAAGAATGGCCTATGATGATTTCTAGTCCTTGGGATGCTGAGTATGGTAATTGGAGTAAAGAGGGACTCTGGGGCAGGATGAGGCTGTCGGTTTCTGGCCAGCATTCGGGGCAAGTTTCCGCGAAGCTCTTCACCCGCCCGCTCTGAGTGTATTTGAACTCCACCTAGAAGGCTTTGAGGCTTTTGGAAGCAGAAGGGAGGGTAGGCAGGAGAGTAGAGCAGAGTAGACTAACGCGCTCCTGGGGTTTGTAGTAGTTGTAGAGACGGACCTGAGCTGGCTTTTGCTCCGCCACCAAGCTACTCTGCTGACTCTTCAGGTTGAAGCACTGTTGCTCACCGCTCATCTTAAGAACCACTTTATATAAGGCTTTAAAAGTTGCTGGAAAAGTTAATTTTCCTTAAAATTTTTGTTTTCAGACTAACCTATTAGGCAAATAGAGCAGACTTTTGTGATCTCTATGCCGTTTACCACATCGATTTTGAAATATCAGCTCATTTTTCAGACCAGTATTGGTAAAAACGTATCAAACAAATTATGGCACCATTTAGAGCGTTTAATTAGCTATCGAATGATGTCAAAAACGTATGTAAGGTTTTGTGTTTTTCTGCTTTGGTAAACCAAAATGTGTCGTGTATTCAAATATTACAAAATTTCAAAACTAAATTTGCTCATTTCACGTTTTCGTCCATAACTTGGTCCAGGAAGGCTTAAAATCGATGTGGTAAACGGCATAGAGATCACAAAAGTCTGCTCTATTCGCCTAGTAGGTTTGTCAAAAATGACCCAAAAAAACTTTTCCAGTCGCTTATACCATTTGTCTAAAGGCTTATATATAACGTCTCTTAAACCAGCTCACCGCTCATCTCATTCCCTACTCTGCTATCAGTCTGTCTCTTTTAGAGGCGTTGATCTCTGGACGGATTTTGAATTGGCAAAGGGAACCTTGTTAAAGTAGATTTGGGCCAGAGTGTCGGATTTGGTGAGCTCAGCTCGCTGGAGGCCGGGAATATCGCTGAGCTGGGCTATTTCAGAAGCATCGTACTGGAATCCAGACAAGGCTTCCGCCTCCAGCACCGCCATCCCTGTCTCTCCGCCTCCAGTATACCTAACACAGCAGTCCATCAAAGGTCGGTTCAAAAAGATTGATTTGAAGAAAAGCAGAACCGACAACAGAATAGTGCGTCAATGTCAGTCTGGCTGCGGCGGTTGCTGTCCCTGGCGGTGCAGTTGAAGGGCGGTTTGCTGCCGGAGTCTTTCAGGTGGTAGCTCCAACTCAGCTGGCCGAAGATGATCCCCGTCCCACTCGCCTCCATCTCCACCGGCACTCGCACATCCCGGGCCTAAGCCCCTTGTCCTCCCTCTCTCACTGGCCAAAGGGGGGAGCTGAGCTGCTGACCACGTAGGTCTGGAGGAGGAGGGCATTGTCGGGGTTGACGGAGAAGCTTTCGGCCTTGGTGCGTCCGTTGCTGAGCTTGATGGCCACGTCGAAGTTTGGGGTGTAGACCTCCTCTTCGTAGGCGCCCAGAGCAGTCAGCGCCACCACCGTGTCCTGTCCCATCACTCTCTGTTCTGCTGGATAGGATGGTGCTGGGGGAGGCAACCTGGGTGCTGCCCCATCCACCCTGACCGTTACGCTTGGAAACCAGCCAGCGAACGACAGGCCGGGCAGGCAGGACAGCCTGGTTCTGTAAAGAACTAGGCTTCCTGGTGAGGGTAGAGGAGGGGGATGAAGTTTTGACTCTAAGGAGGTATGTGCTGAGAGCGTAGGCGGTCATCTCTACGTCGGCGGGCGGGGGGGACCACCAGTACCAGGGTCGATTCTCGTCCTTCGCCTCTTCCGGCTCTGACCAGAATTTGAAGCCCTCTGCCAAGAGATGCATTAGTTTTCTCTGTTGCTGAAGAAGATTGTAGGGGAAGGGAACCTTTCTGCTCAGCAATGGCCTGCAGTTTGGTCCATGCCAGCTCTTTGCGTGGGCTGTTGGCCAGGTGGAGAGCGTAAGCAGTGATGGCCACAGCATAGGGCGAAGTAAGTGTCGGCAGCTTGGACTCCAACCACTTTTGTGCTTTTGCATTTGACTCCTGCAAAATGTGCTCCCTTCCATTTGTTTCCCTGTTCATTAATGTTATAGTAGATTGAATTGAAAGCTTACCCCGGCTTCTAGCTGGGTGATGAGAACGTAGGCGGTGAGTGGGACGCCTTTCTCGTTTGCTCCGCCCTCAAGAGTCCCAGATAATAAACGCCTTGCTCCTCCAGCCTTATGGCAAAAGGCCTCTTACGCCAAGAGAACTGTGGTGGAGTTCATAAAGCTCGTCGTAGTCTCCGTCGGGAGTTTGCTTTGTGGCCAGGAATTCCAAGGCTTTCTACAGATGTCTGACTTTGGCTCTGGCCCATAAAGGATGGTAGAAGGTGGGAACGCGAATGATCTCCTGGTCGATGGTGATGAAAGGCTTGGCCTGGTTGAAGGAGCGAGCGACGAAGGCGGTGAGCCAGGTGCTCCCGTGCTCATCGCTGTCCCCGAAGGCGGAGAAGGAGTTGTCCTGCCGCTTGTACTGCAGCTCTCGCTGATAGCCCGCCTCCATGTATTGCTTCGCCTTCGCCTCCAGATTCTTGTCCAAGCGCTGCGTTGCTGTCAGGTACTGCACACACCTCCCCCATCACTATGAGAGAGTGTTTGAAAAGTAGGGGATGAAAAGAGACCTTGATGACGACGATGTTGGGGACGAAGTTGATCATGTTTTGCTCGCCGCAGCCGTAGGGCATGCGTACCAGGTCGTCGATGTTCTTCAGCACCGGTGACATCACGTCGCCTGCAACAGGCATAGAGTCTTGTGAGCCTAGGGGATAAAAGAGGGTGGAGGGAGAGACCGATGATGTCCATCTTGACGCGGCCGGAGCCGACGACAAAGTCGGGGTTGTTCAAGGGGAGCTCCGCCTCCAGCGTCTCCTTCATTGACGCTCGTCGGGACAGATCGATCGTCACCGGCTTCACCCCAGTCACTCGGAAGCCTTCTGGCTGAAATTTGCTCTCATTCTTTTTCTGTTTTCTAGGCACCGCCCAATTAAAGTTTCCTTGACGAAGCGTCAATGAAAGTATTGATGGGTGGATATTTTAGGCGCAACCTCAACAATGAGGGGCTTCCGTAGGCGATCCGCAGCGACCTGACCCCTGGCCTCCACTTCCAGCATGAGATCCCCGATGCGTTTGGGGCGGATGGGGAAGAAGACGGCGGCGGAACTGTCCGCTTCCACCTAACGCATTTCTTTCCAGACAAGGGGACTCAAGAGCACTGAAGAGTGGGACTAACTCTGACGGTGCGAGTGTTGAAAGCGACATTCTTCTTCTTGCTTGGCTTTGCAGCTCGCCCGTCCTTCTCCACGAAGTCGAAGCCTGAGTTCTCCTTCATCGTCACCGTCACCTATCATTCCCTTCTCCTTGCTTTGAGCAGCAACAAGAGGAGGGTTGTAGACCGTCTGTGGCTGAGCCATGTAGTTGAAGACGAGGACTTGTATGGCCACTTTTTCTCCACGCTTTACGGAATAGGGCAGGTTAAGACTGGCGAAGAAGGGCCGGAACACTTTCAGCTGGAATGAGTTGGAGCTTGGGAAGAGGTGTGAATAGTGGGAGAAAGAATAACCTTGGCGGTGGTGGGTGCAATGCCAAATCCAGAGTTGTCGTTAACAGCAAAGGCACTGACAACCCAACTGGTGATCGTGTCCGGCACCGTCGACTCATGCGTGGTCCAACCACTTCTGCAATCGGTGATGAAAAAATGATGAATCCTGATACGAGAAACCTTACATGAAAGTGCGGGCGCTAACTTTTTCGCATAAAAATCTAACATTAAGGCCGTAAAAAACTGTTTCTAACAAAGGAGATAGTCTAGTCTAAAAGCTTTTACTGTTTCTTGCGGAATGAATGACAATTATTGCCCTAGCTTTTTGGATTAGGTAGTTTCTTCTCCTTTGCACTAATGTAGACTTCTAACAGAAGTGAAGAATCAACTGGCCTGCTGAGGATGAAGGAAGGGGAATGGATTGCAATGGGCTGAAAGCGATGTGTGCAAGATGGATGAGTTGGTGGCGACTGGTAAATAACCTTCTAGCTGGGAGCGCAAGCCATAGCCAGGTTTCTGGGAAGAGAGTTCGTAGACGAGGAGTCGAGGCCTGTTTGGGAGCGCCTCCGCCAGCAGCACCAGGAGCATAGTCCTCAGCCATTGCTGCACCATCCGCGTCCGGGTAGTAGGAGTAGTCATACTCCGGCCCTTTAATCCAATGCCTCCTGCTAGCACTGCGCCCGCCCCCCTTGCCTAATCACATAAAACATTCACAGACAGACCTTATCACCAAGGAGAAGCGATAGATGGCTGAAAAAATCTCAGCTTGTGCTCGACAAAAACGAACTAAAAATGCCTTCACACACCGATTGAAAAACTAGACATGCTCTTCATGTGCCAATCATGCAAACACATCACCCTCCACATTCAGCTTAAAATTCAAACGCTCTTGTAGCAATGCAATGATAAAAGTTTAGAACCGCCTATAAAATCAGCAGTCAGACAAATATGTTTTCAAAATTAGCAGCACAAACCACGTTTACAGACAGTCTAACGAAACGACGAAACCAAAAGCTTCTCAAATCTATCCAAACATCATCTAAAATTTGACCAAAAAAGCAAGATTTCTCTCGATTGGATTAGTTTAACCTCTTGGACTAGTTAGGTTTTAGGTGAGTGAATGGTTGAAAGGCAGAGAAAGCTTATGCAGGCCAACCTCGCGCCAACCTCCTATGCTGCTCAGTTTAAGACCTTGGTCCTCACAACATCCATGAGAGATGGAAAGAAGCTGAGCAATACGTGGCAGGGAGTCGGTGCCAGAGCCAAGTCTCGGGGAACAGGCTGCGTGTTCGCGCTGGTTCTGGGGCACCGCCTAAGCCTTGGATTGTCACAGCATTCGTCTGAATACGAACAGCAGCCCTGCCGAGTCCACCCAGTCCCACCTCAGGATTGAGCACAGCCCCATGGTTCTCACAGCATCCGAGAGAGATGGAAAGAAGCTGAGCAATACGCGGCAGGGAGTCGGTGCCAGAGCCAAGTCTCGGGGAACAGGTTGCGTGTTCGCGCTGGCTCTGGGGCACCGCCTAAGCCTTGGATTGTCACAGCATTCGTCTGAATACGAACAGCAGCCCTGCCGAGTCCACCCAGTCCCACCTCAGGATTGAGCACAGCCCCATGGTTCTCACAGCATCCGAGAGAGATGGAAAGAAGCTGAGCAATACGCGGCAGGGAGTCGGTGCCAGAGCCAAGTCTCGGGGAACAGGCTGCGTGTTCGCGCTGGTTCTGGGGCACCGCCTAAGCCTTGGATTGTCACAGCATTCGTCTGAATACGAACAGCAGCCCTGCCGAGTCCACCCAGTCCCACCTCAGGATTGAGCACAGCCCCATGGTTCTCACAGCATCCGAGAGAGATGGAAAGAAGCTGAGCAATACGCGGCAGGGAGTCGGTGCCAGAGCCAAGTCTCGGGGAACAGGCTGCGTGTTCGCGCTGGTTCTGGGGCACCGCCTAAGCCTTGGATTGTCACAGCATTCGTCTGAATACGAACAGCAGCCCTGCCGAGTCCACCCAGTCCCACCTCAGGATTGAGCACAGCCCCATGGTTCTCACAGCATCCGAGAGAGATGGAAAGAAGCTGAGCAATACGCGGCAGGGAGTCGGTGCCAGAGCCAAGTCTCGGGGAACAGGCTGCGTGTTCGCGCTGGTTCTGGGGCACCGCCTAAGCCTTGGATTGTCACAGCATTCGTCTGAATACGAACAGCAGCCCCGCCGAGTCCACCCAGTCCCACCTCAGGATTGAGCACAGCCCCATGGTTCTCACAGCATCCGAGAGAGATGGAAAGAAGCTGAGCAATACGCGGCAGGGAGTCGGTGCCAGAGCCAAGTCTCGGGGAACATGTTTGGACAGGCGCCTTGTGGTCTTGCTTTCCAGGCAACCAAATCTGTGCAGTTTTTGGTGAGAAATGGCCCTCAGATGTTCTACCCAGTCTGATGAAGTGTCATAATTTTGAAAATTATGCCTCAATTTGCAATATTTTGATGGTTTTGTGCTGAAAATTACCTTACTCAGCTGATGGATGTTACAAAAACAGAACAAGATCCAGCCAAAATGACCAAAATTAACTAAAATTTGGAAATATTTGAAACATGAGAATTCTGGATAGAGAAGAACCTGCAACCCGTTAGACTCTGATACTCAGATGGTGAGCTGCGGAGTGATGTCGTCTCCAGAAGATGCTTTCAAAGATCCCTTCAAAAGACGCTCCCAGACAGATGGATGACTAAGATGATTGCAGCATCGGAGAGAAGGGCAAGGGCCCAGCCGTTTCTTTTCCCCCTGGTTAAGACTAAGCCGCCGATCTCATAATTTATTGCTTTCCGATGATCTAGACCATCGCGCACCTGCAGCAGACGTTGTTGATCGGATTGCAGGGGACCAGTCAGTTGGACTGAAGAGAGTGTTTGGGCTATTTGCAAATAGCGCCACTATAGCAGCTGAAGTCAACAATGCCAAGATCTGTGTGAAGATGGCGTCCTAAGATCCCTATTCTAAGAATCTCGCTCCGTGAAGGAAGCAGCAGCAACTCCTTGTATGGAAGATGAAAATTTATTTGCCGCCCTACCCCAGGGCAGGCCTGAGAGCGCAGCCCGCCTGTAAAGAGGCTCCTGGAGTTTGCAAGAAAGACGCCATGAAAGAGGAGCCCTTGAGTGGCAGATTTAGATGATATTTATTTCAAGAGAAGGCGCCATAAATCAGCTTGGCTGTAGTGCGATTATGATTGTTGCCCTGTTGTGTTTGCCCTTCATGGGGGACAGGGTAACTCCAAAGAAGAGATGCCAATTAGACGCCATTTAGAGCCCCTTGGAGATTAGAGAGGCCCAAGGAGGTGGCGTGTGGAGGTCAAAAGTATCCATAACAAAGACGCCCAGGGCTGAAGGGGGGCGAAAGAGGAGGGGAGTGTGGCCCTGTTGTGGTGCGAAAGGCGTTGCGCACACAGGCCAGAGGCAGGCTGAGAGAGGCATCCAACACCCCCTCACACAGTGTAATGGGCCATTTTGACACGCCCCCGCTGTGCCCCCTTCAACACCCCTCTTCCCCAGGCTGCCCCAAGCGGGGCACACACATTGAGACAGGCTCATTCCCTCACTTGCCCACCATTGCGGCCAGAGATGCTCTCCCATCCCAAAGCCTCCTGGTTTCCCTTAGGTTTTTAGGCCCCCCCCCCCACTTTTCCACTCCCCTCCTACATTAGATGGCATATTATAGTTCACCAGTAGGATGGAGAGACTGGGATGGAAGGCAAAGGCAGAAGCCCAAAGAAAGACACACGCACTAGAAGAGCAAGGCCTGGTTGGGAGGAAAGGCTCTGCCAAGTACCCCGCCACTGCCATAAGACGACCCTCCAGTTCTCAGCCCCCTCAACGAAGTTTGAGTGTGGGGCAGCTGGACCAAACTGCCAATGATGCTGGGCAACTAGCGTCTGGCGGGGAGGCCAGCTCACAGAGCAGGAATGCGGATGGAGAAATCCAGACGCTGACTTTGCCCTCGCCTGCCGAGGCAGAGGAGAGTTTGAGGAGACTTCTGAGAGGAACTGTGGCCTCATTAAGTCCTCAAGGAGGCAGAGAGCATAGACTGGAGCTGGGCAGCCCTTCGAGTGCAAGCACTAGCACCACTTTTTCGCCATATGGCATAGGACCTGGTGTGGGATCCAGAGTGCTTAAGAGAGTTTATGGCAAGTTCAAGAAAAGATCGAAGAGCAGTGGAGCAGCAGCATCCGGGGATGAAGAGAGCCTTGAAAGGCCGAGTGTAAGAGGCTGCTTAGAGTCGTCTAGGACAGGGGATGAGATGGAGAGCACCGAAGATGATGAGCAGTATCTATCTGCTGTCACTTTGCAGCCTTCAGAGGCAGAGAGTGAGACTGAGTCAGGAAGCGGGGGCAGACGCTCGAGCCAGGAAATGGAGATAGCTCAGCTATTGACGGAATTGAGAGGCAGAGTAGTTGGAGGAGTGAGGGATGCAATGAACGACAGTCAGACTGGTGCCGGTGAAGACGGGCTAGATGCGGAAGGCGGCTAGATGCGGCTGACAATTTGCTGCATTTTTTGCTGCACGCTGTATGCTCAAGTGGAATTTTAAACTTTTTCTACTTTTTAAGTACAAGTGCATTATTTCTTTTTGCAAACATTCAATAAACTCAGTTGTTCCTCTTTATGCGCCCATTTTAAGCATGCAAACAAAAACAGGTGTATTCAAATCTATAGTAAAGCTAGTATGAGGAAAACTTTTAAAATATTTTTTACTAATATTTTTCTTCTTGATGGTTTATGTCATATATCTTTCATACATATAATTGTTGTCTCGTAATATGGGCAGAATTGGCTCATGTTCAAAATAAGCCATAAAGAGACTATTGACATGAAATGGTCGACATGAAATGGTAGTCAATGTGAAATGGATGTCAGCACTGACGTCCACAAACTTGGTGGACATTCATGGACGTCCATTTCATGTAGACACTTGTTTCATGTCAGTGTCAGCAGAAATTTATGACACCTGTTTCACGTTGTGGACACCAGTAGACATAGACATGAAATGGGTGTCCTACTGATGTGAAACACGCCCCAGGCCAGTTCAAATCCGCGCGCACCCAGCACAGCTCTGCCAGAGACCCCCTCACTCAACCCTTTCACTCCAGCCCTTCAAACGGCCACAGGAGCGCCCCATGGACCCACTCCTATGTCCACTTTTACCTCCACCCCTATGCCTTTGAGCAGGGCTTTGTTTGGCGGAAGAGGCGAGAATGAGAATGTGAGTACAGTGGATTTGGAAGAGACTGAAGCTTCAACGGATTAAGAGGATGCCCATGAGGAGGCCTTTACTTTCCCCCAATCCGCTTTATCGCCTGTCCCAGAGGTGACAATGCCTACCTTTTCATCGCAGTCCGTGGTCACTGCAGTGCATTGCACACCCAGATCCTCATCGCCCATGGATCGACCTACCACCATGAGCCCAGCTTTCCTTGAGAGACAGGCCTTGTCGGGGTCCAATAGTCCGCGCACCTTCTTAGACGAGTGCGGCCTCCAACAAGATGATTTAGTGGAGCATTCGCCCAGCGGAGCCTGCGCCACACAAACCCCTAGCCTGGCGCTCTTCAATCAGACCACTACCTGTGAATTAGAGGCCTCCAGAATGAGACTGAGCCTCCTAGGAGAGGCTGAGGGAGGAGAGGAAGACATGGAGTTGGTGAGAAGCGATGAAGAAGGGAACAGTGAGAGTTTGGCCCTCTTTTTGATGGCAGAGCTCCAGGAGGCAGATAGACGGGACAAAGAAGAGAGGAAGAGGAATGCGGAGTTGAGAGAGCAGAGGCATAGAGAGAGAATGGAGGAGATGCGGAGAATAGAGCGGCAGCAAACGCTGGACCATTTAGATGCTAGAGCGTGGAGCGCGGCTGCATTGGCCCCTCCTAGAACGCCATACTCCATAAGACCCACCTATATACCACCTCTCACTTTTTCAGCCTCCCCTCAAAATCCTTTTCCTCCCCCACGCCTCACCTTCCAATGCCCCACTCCCCAAGCTTTGCGTGTTGAACTCGGTGAATACAATCTGTCGGACCTTTCCAGGCAATCGGAGGAGGAAAGGAAAGAAGCAGGAGTCAGCACCAATTTGGCGCACCCAGAGACTCCACGAAGCGGAGTTATGGAGGAGGCGATGAAGAAGTTCATGGACGACATGATGACAAAGATGGGTGAACTGCAGGCGGGGCTGCAAGCGGTGAAGGATGCCCAGCAGGCCCACAGCGCCTCAGCCGCAGCCTCTGAGACCAACATAAGACCGGAAGCCAACGTTGCACTGCCCAATGAGACCCTTCCCCGTTCCTCAAGAACCCCTTTAGACCATGCACCTGCAGAGACGTCCCAGAACCCCTCACAGATGAGCCTATCCAACGAGACCAGTGGAGGCCAGATGAATCGAGACAAGGTCAGCCGAGGTGAGGAGACTGGCCCCAGAGATCCGCCTGCCCTAGAGCAGCGCCGAGCCGGAGCCAGCAGAGGTGACAGCAGCGGTGGCGGTGGCAACGACCCTCCAGATGATGATCCCTGCCACGGTGGAGCAGGTAATGGAAGGGGGAATGGAAATGGAGGAGGAGATAGGAGAGCAGGTGCCAATGGGAGGTGGACGAAGAGGCCCAGTGAAGGGGAAGATGAGAGGCCTACCCCCAGGAGGAGAATTCATGAGTCTCTGCCCAGATGCAAGTGCCATCAGTGCACCTATCCAGACAAATATCCGCGCCCCAACTACAGGCCCTTAGACTTCAGTCTGGGAGTGAAGCCGAAGATAGAGGCTAGATTGACGAGGTTAGATGAGTCTGTGTCAGACTACTTTGATCAGTTTGACAAAGTGGCAGACGTTTGCCATGTCTATTGCCCCCAAACCAAGGCCCTCATCGTTGAGTCCAAACTCCATTCAGAGGCCAGACGCTTTTACACTACCCTCCCCTCAGATGTGAAGGAGAACTATGAGCTCTTGAAAGAGGCGATGCTGGAACATTTTGACAACCCCAGCTTTAGGCACATCAAACACGCCTCATTCCAGGCCATTCAGATGAAGCCCAATGAGACTGTGAGAGAGCTAGCCGGGCGCATTCAAGAGGCAGCCAATTTGATTTGGCCTGAAGCCTCAGAGGGAGAGTATGACATTCAGCTCCAGCAGAGATTCACTCAGTGCCTGCCCCCAGATGTGCGAAAGCTCCTGAGAATACAAGCTCCAGATTCGCTGCAGAGAGCTCTGGCAATTGCAGAAGAGTTGGTCCAGCAGACCAAGGACGAGGGCGCGCTGATGCCCTACGCCGCACTCCCCATCTCAGACGCTTCCTCACAGAGCCAGGTACCTGCAGCTTCTCCAAGCCCAGCTAGACCCAGCCCGGGGCCAGCCGCATCCAGCTCAGGCGGCGGACAACGCAGCGACAACCACAACAACCGCGACAACCGCGACAACCACGACAACCACAACAACAACAACAACAACTCCGACAGATCCGGTCAGAATCAGAACAGATCCCGCAGTGGAGGGCAAGGATCCGGAGGAATAGGAGGAGGCTACTGTTCAGACACCCCTCGGCAAATCCAGTGCTACAACTGCAGAGCTGATGACCACGTTGCCAGGGAATGCCCAGTAGAATGTGAAGGCTGCGGCCTCGTAGGGCACGTAGAAGAGGCTTGTCGCCAACGCTGCTACTTCTGCCATGGCGGAGGACACAGCATGCCCATGTGTAAGGAGTACAGGGCCATGAAGGAGAAGAAGAAGGCGGAGAGGCCTAGCACATCCTCAGACGTGCAGATGGCGACGGCACATCCCATGCTGCCTCAGCCCACTCATGTGACCGCGACAAGATCAGGAGATGGATACTCAGTGCACCCAGGTAAGCCCAGCTGGAGACGGGAGAGGAGATCGAGGTGAACAGACTGAACCAAGATGGCAGTGTCATGCCCGTCCTCCCAGAGTACCGAGATGGCGAAGACCTAACCTCTGTCACCTACAACACCTACACCTACGGCCAGCTCCAGGTTGATTTGATCCCTGTGACAAAGAGGATGCAGCTGCCAAAGCCTAAGATCTCACCCATGGCCAACATGAACCAGCCCTGCAGCTGCGGCGGAGACCCCATCTTCACCGACGTCATGATCCAGTACTACCGGGGGGGCACTAAGTCTTTGCCTTTTTTATTTTGCTTGGTTACATCTCATCTGCTTCCTATCCATGAACGCTATAAAATGGTCACAGTGTGGCCATATTTCCCTTTTATGTTGCTGTAAATGCCTGTTATGCAATATCATGTCTAAAGTGGTTTACATTTGAAATATTAACATGATAAAAAATAGGGCTGCCACAGGTGGTTTGATAAGTTACAGGGGAGAAATTTGAGAAAATTTACATTTTCTGCCATTTCTCCCTGAGTAATACAGATAATTACAAACAAATTTAGCACAATGTTTATGGATATTAGCTCTAAATCGTGACCAATTTACAGCTTGCTATGATCACTTTGAGATGAGTACTAATCATTTAAATAAAGGCGAAGACTTAGTGCCTCCCCCGGTACTCCCCTTTCAAGGAGCCTGAGACCTGTGTGGGGTGTGAAGAAGAGATGGACTTGATATGGGTGGGCAGAGGCCATGTCCAATGTGCAGAAGAAGATTGCTGGAGGGCCTATTGCGCCCAGGAATACTTTTCCAAAAGAGCGCTGAGCTTGGCCTTGCCTCTCTACTTCAGAACCACCATGGCCAGATCTAAGAGATACAAGCTCATCTGCCAGGCCTGGGACCAGAGATTGGAGCTGCTGCGAGCAGCTGAGGATGAAGCCGTGAAGAGGGCGAGTGATGGCCCGCCGCCTGGCCAAGGCCACTCCAAGAGATCTAAGACCTCGTCAGAGGGAGAGGTAGATCCAGACTCACTGCCAGCTGATCCGGAAAACAAAGACCCTGTCCAGCAGGAGGGAGAGGGCACCCGAGGAGGCGGCGAAGAGACGGACCCTTTCTCTGCGGGCGAGGCAGAGAAGGAGACGGAGGAGGCCATGAACAACGCCGCCCCGAAGACAAGCCCAACGAGGAGGAGGCCGCAAGAAACGCTGCCCCGGACAAGCCCAACGAGGAGGACCTGGGCGAGGAGCCAGGGAGCAGCGAGGAGGAGCTTGTGACGGTGCCAATGACGCCGGAAGGGAACCCGAGCACAGCCGAAGATGAAGCCCAGCAGCTGGAGACCGCAGCAGAGAGGCCTGCGAAGACAGAGGAGCTGCCCGCGCCGATGGAGGTGATGGAGGACGTCGTGGCCGACAAGCCCAACAAAGAGGTGGAGCCCACCATGGAACCGGAGGCACCAAAGACGCCGGCGGTGGCCGAAGCGCTGGAGGAGCCCAAGAGACCGGAGACGCCTGAGGAAGCAGAGAAGCCAAACGAGGAAGACGAGCCAGACCTCCCGTCAGCAGCCGAAGAAGCCACCCAAGATGAAGAGTATGAGATGGCGGAGAGTCCAGACGTGGAGGAGCTGTCCGAGAAGGAGGAGAGTCCCGAGGCGATGGAAGCGTCCAAAGCGGCCAAAGAGTTGGGGGCGGAGGAGAACATTGACAAGCCCAAGGAGATGGAGAAGCCGATGGAGGAGGCGGTGAAGACTGAGGAGGCAGCAGCAGCGGAGGTGCCGGAGGAACCAATGGAGATGGCAGACAGTGTGGAGAAGGCGACGGAGGGCACAGCACAGGCAGAAGCCGCGAGCGCAGCAGCCAAGGAGACAGAGGAGACCGACAAAGACGATTCGGGAAGCGTGGAAGTCGAGCAGCCACCAGTGATCATCAAACTGAACCTGGAGGCCAGCGACGAGGTGAAAGACGCTATCCGCAGCCAGTTCCAGACCTCTCTGGACTACATCGCCAACTACGTCCCACACTCCACTGACAAGGCTGACCTGCAACAGCACATCTACCAGCAAGCCTCCCTCTACCGTCAGACCCTGAGCTGGGATGGAGAAGACGTGGTGCCGAGGATGATGTTCATCATCTGCCAGCGGTTGGAGAACCTGATCCTTCTGCTGCACGCCCAGCACCTCATCGCCGACGCCGTCCTGCCACGCCTCAAGGACCAGTATGCCGAGCTACTGACAGAGGCCTTCTACCAAGCCCCACTGCAGCTACGTTGCGAGTACCTGGGCTACGCGGCCCTGGTTGTGGAGAAGTGGCACTACCGCCACCAGCTCTTCCACCCTAACTCCAGCAAGACCCGCATCATCAATCTCCTACAGACCCTCCGCAACTACACGAAGAGCACAGAGGATACTCGCAGCAGCCTGCGGATGCTGGTGGGCTACTGGATGGTCCATGCACAGCGGGTCCTCTTCCCCGCCATCTACAACTTCAGCCTCCAGGTGCCGGACACCATGATGCCCATCGCCCACGTGCTCCAGTACATGAAGAAGCTGCTGCACAAGCAAGCCTGGGATGCCTCCTACCAAGCCCTGATCACCATCATCTAGGAAGGCTCGCCACCCCTCATGGACAGCCGCCCCATCCGCTGGCAGCCGAGACACCTCTGCAGGCAGGCCCATCTCAAGACCCCATTCGACAACCTGCTGCAGGTGTACACAGCGTCGGTGGAGGACAACTTTCCACCACTCCTCAACCCCATCATCATCCAAGACAAGTTGCAAGGCATGCACCCATCGCTGCTGGGCCCCTGGAAGGAGCAGACCCTCCGCGTGCTGGACCACGGATGCGACCGCAGGGTAGCCATCATTGAGCACTTCAAGCTCAACCCAAAGCAGCTGCCGCCCCAGACTGGACCCTCGTGGACTCAAAGAAGAAAACGACGGCCACGAACAAGGCGAAGGAACCGGCAAGGGTGACGACTAAGCCGAGGGCCCCAGAGCAGGCGAAGAAGAAGACAGTGGAGCCGGCCAAGAAGAGTGCCCCGCAGGAGTTGCGAACATCTGAGAAGACACGCTCTGAGAAGGATAATATGAATTCGGATAAGGAGAAGGCGGAGCAAAAGAAGAGCCTGTCGGAGGAGAAACAGAAGGCAGCAGACCTTGGAGAGGTCGTCCCTGCCAGCGGAGAAGAAGAGGTGGCCAAAGCCAGCAGCCAAAGCCTACCGGAGCGGAGCCGTATGAGCAGTCAGGAGAAAGGCAAAGACGGGGAGCAGAAGAAGAAGCATCGGCCGCGGAAATCATGCTTGCTAGGAGGATGGACTCGATCCAAGAGCGGCACCGACAGTCAGACGGATGCAGAGAAGGAAAGGGAAGGAAGGACGGAAGGAGACATGAGCCCGCGTTGCCCAAGCAACCACAGAGGACGCAACAACGACCGGCAGCGTGGAGACAGCCACCAGAGTGGACACAGAGACAGCCACCGACAAGGAGGAGGAAGCCGAAGAAGCAGCAAGGGACAAGGAGCCAGCTCAAGCCAAGGATGGCCCAAGGAGCTTGTGCGTCAGCTCAGGGACAAGGTGGAAGAGGAGCAGAGCGGCAAGCACTACACTCAGAGCGCTCCACATCAACATGGCCCTCTCACCTCCCCCGACCTCAAGGACTTCCTCAGACGCAGTGGCCTCAGCCGTGAGATCAACCTTGAGCGAAGACCGACCTACAAGCAGGCTGAGATGATAGGTTCTGGGTGGTACCAGTCCGTGCACCCCAAGGACTGCGCCTACACTCACCTGGTGCTGGATCAAGAACACGAGCACATCGCTTTTGATGGCTGCAACGTCTACCTCTACGATTGGAACATGACCACCTGGCCACTCTTCCTAGAACAGATCATCCGACTTGTGCATCACCTGATGCAGCCGGTGGACCTCAGTGGCAAAGTTGACCACCGCAAACTCCTCATCCAGTCCCCGCGCACTCTGCTGTATGCCAGCCCTGTCGACTGCGACGGCCTTGTCGACACTTTCACCTCCTTCTGCCAGCGCCTCGTCGATGACAACCCCAAACTTCAGATCGGCTGCGTGTCCCCGCCGCCTCACCTGACAACCTTTGCGGCCCAGGTCTTCTGCACCCACACGTATGGCTGCAATGGCTTCTGTCACCAGGGTCTCAGCCACCACCAAGACTACTTCTACGTGCTGGCCAAGATTCAGAAGTACATCTTCCACAAGTTCAGTGACAAGAGCAACAAGGCCCATGCCAAGCTAGAAGAGGAGGCAAGGGAGAAGGCTAAGATAGCGGCGCCATCGACGAGTAAGATCCAGAAGCCCCGCATCAACCCCCACAAATACTCCTGGAGCCCGGGGCAAGAAGAACCAGCATTCTTCTTTCCCTCCTTCAATCAGACGCTTTATGAGGCAGACACAAGCCGGCTCACCTGGGCAGGCCAGTTCATCTACACCCTGAACCTGGCCCACAACTACTTCCTTTGTAGTCGCACCATCATCAGCGACTACATGCAACTAAACATCGGAATCGGCGCCATCCACCGTCTTGGGCCCTACAACTAGTGGCCCACCAACTCCAAGAAAAGTGCCAGCTTCATCGAGTGGGCCTTCTCTGTCATGCTCAACCACCAGCCCTTCCGATACAAGAACTACTTCTGCAAGCGCAAGAAGACTGTCAACTACCCGCATCTTGCCCTACAATGCCACCAGGCTCTCACGTTCGTCGTGTCCCACGCAGTCCAGGACATCCCAGATGGCCTCGAGCTGGTGCAAGGACAGGAGCTAGGAGGCGGAGAAGACGAGGCGCTGGAGATCCCCATCGAGGAAGGAGCAGACGAGGAGCCGATGGAGGCGCAGGATGAGAATGTGCCTGCCAGCAAGATGCACTATCAAGGCCCAGACATCACCCTTGAGGAAGACGAGCCTCTCCTAGAGCCACAAGTGGTCAGCTGGGCGGCCAAAACAGAAGCTGAGAAGAGACGAGCCAGAGGCAGCAAGGACACTCCGAAGGTGCCAGAGCCCACTCAAGATGATTTCATGGATGACGAGGTGGCGCCAACCAACCCCAACCGCGAAGTTTTAGAGCCCAGATTGAAGGAGACGGAGATGGCCCAGCTGTCCACTCAGGAGCTCCAGAAGATCCTGCAGCAGGAGAAGAAGCAGCACCAGGATCGCCTCCAGCAGAAGAAGGAGCTAGAAGAGGAGCGTCAGCAGAAGAAGGATGATGCTGAGAAGCGGCGAGAGTGGCAGGAAGCGCTGAAGCTCATCGCTGAGATCAAGGCCCTCCGCGAGAAGGACCCTCTGCCAGGTACACCCCCACTCGATGAGACGGAGCCCATGCAGGCTGAGAGTAGCTCTTCAGTCCCTGTAGGGAGCAGCACCTTTTCGACCACATGTTCCATTTTCTTGTTTATGGCCATGTTTCTTTCATGGCTCCCTTTGGCCAAAGCTCGCCCCTTGCCTGTAGGGCAAGAGCACGATGAGACACAGCTGGTTAGGGTTGTTAGATCCAACATCCTGCACCCAGACGACGAGATCCCGGCACTCATAACTCTAGGAGAGATTGTTTTTGCCTCGTGCCTCGTCTTCCTAGCTTGCCATTTCATGGCCCTTAGAGGTTGTTACAACTGGAAGTGTTCCTGCAAACCCAGGCGCCATCCAAACTGGTGGCTCACGGCCTGCCTGTTCCCTTTTTATGGGGCCCTTCACCTCTTCTGCAAGTGCTACGATAAGATAGAGCCTTGCTGTTGCTTTGGCGTAGATTGCTGCTGTGCTTCATGCATATACGTCCAAGACAGTTTCTCTAGAGGAGGAGAAGGAGAGAACGAGGAGGAGGGGACAGCTGAAGATCCATCAGATCCCACTAGTGAAGTGCAAGTAGGCATGGCTAGTGAGGTGCGAGTAGGCACGGCTAGTGAGGTGCGAGTAGGCACGCTTATTCCTCCCCAATCATTCACTCCTAGATGAAGCTCTGTCCGAACAGCTGCAGTCAGATTTTGCCCTGCGACAAATTCGGTCCACTTTGCAGGAGTGGAGACCAGAGAGGAAGATGCTCCTCTATGCATGACTGATGATATGAGGATAGACCAAGCAGAGGCCCAGTTGGAGAGGGTCGTCCAAAGAGTGGAAGGCAGGAGAGCAGCTGAGTGGAGATTAAGAGTAGGAGCAGACAGCAACTCCCAGCAGTCTGCTGCGGACATGGAACTGACAATGGCGCAACTGGAGGAGAGAACAGAGCATGTGGAGCATGCTGTCCAGAGATTAGAGGATAGATTGGCGGTGGTGGCGAGACTAAGGGTGGATATTGGGGAAGAGCCAGACGTTCTTTTACACCAGCCCCTTCCTACCACACCCATTTACTCCTCCCACTACATATCGCTGTCAGCGGCTGTTTGGCACGAAGAGAATCGCTATTGGGCCAACACTTTCCTGTTATGCCCCCCAGCCCAGGTTTCACCTGGCACCTATGCGAATCACCTGGCGACAAAGTTCCTCGTAGACACCGGCAGTCAGATTACCTTGATCTCCAGGGTGTTATTTGCTCAAATCACCCCACAGCCTCAAGTCCTCAAACTCAATGTGTCATTGATGGGCATAGGCGGAGATGTTTATAAGACCACTGAAGTGAGCTTATGCTTGCAAGTGGGCAGCTATCAGAAGCCAGTGAAGGCTAAGTTGTTGCCGGCGGAGGACAAGGATCCAATCAAGGGCATAATTGGCATGGACTTCTTTCAACTCCAGAGCGGGAATGATCCTTCAAACCCACCCCCGCCATTGATTTTGGACGGGGCCACTAAGACTATGACCTTTGGCATGGAGGTTATGAGCCCAGGATTGCCGGAGTGGCCGCCGAGAGAGTATCCAGAGTCCACCCAGACTCCTCATGAAGGGCTGCTAAACCCACCAGTGCCTGTTGAGGCAGGAATAGAAGGTGAGGTGAAGACTGTGAAAGAAGTGAGATTTGCACCTGAGCCTGAAGACGCTGAGAAGGAGTCGGGAATAGATGTGGACGAAGGAGAGGAGCAGTCTGCTGAGAGTGAAGGAGTGGGGGAAGAGCTCTCTGAAGTTCACCTCCTCCAAGACACTATCCTAGAGCCGTATTCCCAATCAGCTTGGAGAGTAGGCTGTGTGGAGATGGCAGGAAAGATGATGGTATTTGAGAACTGCCTAGGAGAAGATGATTGCAGACTGCAGACCACGGTTCCCTATGGTGACTTTCAGTTGCCTGAAGGAGATGAAGAATTGGTCGAAGGCAAAGCATTCGTACCCTCCGTGGTCATAAGATTTGCCATCAATGGACAGGGTCTCATGACTCTAGTCAATAACATGGCTGACCATCAGATATTGCCCTTGGGAGCGGTAGTAGGGATGGCAGAGGATGCTACAGATTACCCCTTCATTCCTCTTACCAAAGACCTGCTCCTAGACCACCCGTCACAGACGGCAATGATGAGTGAAGGAGGAGAAGAGAGCAGCTCAGATGGGAAGTGCAAGGATCCAGATTGCCACTTGCATGGCATAGACCTTTCCCATCTTTCGAAGAGGGAGAGGGCGGAGGCGCAGGAGCTGATTTGTTCTTTCAAGGACATTTTCAGCAGAAGCAAGAAGGATGTGGGGACTTGCAATTGGTTTCGCTTTTGCTTGGAGTCCTATCTCAGAAATATTCCCTGCCAAATTCAGACGTTTTTGGATCTGGAGACGGCCATTTTGAGGCAGAAGATAGATGAATTGGAGGAACAGGGTGTGGTTGCTAAGAAGCTAAGCAGTTATGCTAGCAAAGTGGTGCTGGTGCCTAAGCGTACTAAGCCGGATGAAGACCTTACCCACCCAGACAATTGGCAGTTTTGCCTCAACCTCATTCCGGTCAATGCCAGTCTGAAGCCTTCAGAGTACCAGAACTGGAATGCCATGAAGATCAAGGATGCGATCAAGCTGCTGGCAGGCTCAGAGTACATCTCTATCTTAGACGCCTGCAATGTGTTTTTCATGCTGAAGCTAGAAGAAGGGAGCCAAGATTTGGCAGGATTTAGGGCCTTGGGACAGTCCTATGTCTTCCAGAGGGTGCCGCAGGGCCTGAAGTATGCCAGTCACTTCTGGCAGTACGCCATAGACACAATCATGGCCAAATACCTGCACCGTTTTGTCCTTTCCTATGCCGACGACATGGCTATTTTCACGAAAGGCCAGAAACATGTCGTCTCATCTTTTTCCCTTCACCTCCAACACTTGAAGATGGTTTTGCAAAGGCTAAGAGAGGCTGGAGTTAAGATTTCCACTGCCAAGGCCCAGCTTTGCCGCAAGTTGGTGAAGTGGTTGGGATTCGAGGTGAGAGGTGAGGAAGGAGTGTTGCCCAACAAAGATCGCACGTCAATACTTGCTAAGACCCCCACCCCAGACAATGCTTGCTCATTGAAATCCTTTCTGGCTGCAGTCCAGTATTGGATGGCTTACTTGCCAAAGTACTATCACACCACCTCACCTCTTTATGAGTTGTTGAAGAAGGGTGTAGATTGGCAATGGGGAGAGGCGGAGAAGAAGGCATTTGAGGGTACGAAAGACCTCCTATCGGAGGCCGCTTTGTTGGCTTTTCCCAGAAGCGATTTGCAGTTCATTCTGAGTTGCAATGCTAGCTATGAGGCTATGGGTTGTATGGTGACCCAATGTCAGCCAGATGGAATGGAAGCTCCACTTTCATTTGCTGCCCACAAATTCACCTTGCCAGAGCAACAGATGTTGGTGTTTGAGAAAGAGTGCTACGCCATTCATTTCGGCATTCTGCACCATAAGAAGTGGTTTCTTTACCCCTCGGTCACACCTATTCAGGTTTTCACGGACCATAAGAGCCACGAGCACCTTCATACCTGCAGATTGCCCAGCCCCAGGGTAGCTAGATGGCAATCCCAATTGAGTGCCTACACATTAGACATCAAGTATGTGAAGGGTGATGTGGCAGCGCATAGACTTCCTGACTTATTGTCCAGGATGTGGAGTGATCCTCATCCAGGCAGGAAGCTAAGAGAAGATATGGCAGAAAGAAGGGCGGAGGAGACAATTGAGCTGGAGAATCAGGGTTTACACCCGCTTTCCACTCCGCACCATGAGCCCATCCACACCACTTTCACACTGGCTTCCATTCCGGAATGCTTTGCATCAGATGTGCCTTTTTCCATCCTTCCTATGGGGTACCCTAGTCAAGCACCCCTTCTGCCATCCGTAGCGGAGGAGCCGGAGGACAAGGTGGGCCCAAAGCCGCCAAAGGCGGTGGACCCCGTTCAGATGGCCGAGGCCACCACACAGACAGATGATTGCATCGCTAGCCTCACCCATCACATTCAGAGGGAGGACCCTTGGATAGCAAAAAGGCTTCATCAATTTGAGACTGGAAATGAGGAGACCTTAGAAAAGTTGAAGAAGGAAGGTTTGAGATTGAGAGAAGATGGGGTATTGATGAAGGAGTTAGACATGAAGGCAGTGCCGGTGTGTCTGATCTCCCTGCAGACAAAGTTGTTGGTTGAGTCCCATGACTCCCACATGGGCGGCATGCACCAGTCCGCAGAGAAGATGTATTCCCAGCTTTTGCTGATCACCTATTGGTACGGCATGGGGACGGACATGAGTGAGTACACCAGACTATGTGCTTTGTGCGCTGGCACTAAGAATGCCAATCGCATTACTACCCCTCTGCTCCATCCTTTGCCCTGGCCTGAGAGAAATTGGGAGCATATTCAAGTGGACATTCTGGGTCCCTATGAAAGGACAGAGGATGGCCACGTAGCCACTTTGCTGGTGGTGGACAAATGGTCAAAATTTGGCTTCACCACCTACCTGTCCAGATTAGATGCAGATCATGTGGCTTACAAGCTCTTAGAATTTGGCATCGCTATTTTCGGAGTGCCTAAAGTGATAAGCGCAGATGCTGGGAGTGTTTTCACATCCGCTCTATTCCGTAAGATTATGGAGCAAATCGGAGCTGAGGTTTATACCTGTGGCACTCAAAATCAGAAGGCGAACGGAGGCTGTGATATTGTGGCGAAAAAGCTGATCACCTATCAATGTGTGAAGCATGTGATTTCGGAGGTAGTGAGAGATGTGAGTGGAATGGACCAATCAGACTGGATAGCACCAGATAGATTCATCAATCTTTCCCTCATGCCCTACCAGGCAGCCAGCCACAGATCCATTGGAGTCTCGCCCTATTTTGCGATGTTCAAAACGGACATGCACATGCCTTCAGAAGCTATCTTGGAAGCAGCCATGAGCTATTCGGAGGCGGAGACGACTCAGCATCAGATGGTCTCTAGGCTAGTTAAAGCCGAAGAGCGAATGAGAGAGGAGGCAAGAAAGGCTGAGATTGAGATAGCTGGAAAGATGGGACGGTCCATTCCATATCGTTTGCATGGACAACCTTAATCATGCTATTTTGCGCTACATTCTCACTCCAGACCTTCCCGATTTCCAGGCACACTTATCCAAGCTTAAGATCACTCATGAGCTCATTCCACTCCCTTGGAACCCAGATTTTAAGATTAAGTGGTGGGAAGGTGAGCAAAAGCCAAAGTCGAAAGACCGCTGTTCAGATTGCCTCTGGCAGCAAGTTGCCGCACAGAATGCTCTCTATTACAGCTTCTACCTCCGATATTTCCGAGCAGCCCCCATAAATCAGTGGGAGGTCATTGTAGATCAGGCATGAGCGGCTGCCAGATAGCTTAGCTAAGACAAGTTTTAGATGCAAATTGAGATGTGACAGCTAGGATGATTTAGGGAGCCTAAAAGAAACAGGCTAATAATGGGAGTCTTTTCCAAGGTCCAGACGACAAAGGCGGCCAGGCGTAGAGGAGGAGCCTCTGATCGAGCGGATGTCCTGCCCCTTCCCCATTCTCTGCTTTTAACCCCAAAAGATGCTTTATTCCAATTGCTCAAAAGTATTCTCTGTGAATTTTCTGCCTGAAATTTTCCTACACTCGGTATTACATGTACAGCTGCCCAAAATGCTTACGTTTATAGATTTGCTCAAGCCCAAACTTTATCCCAATAGCACCTATTCAATGCTCCCATTGTCACTTAGCAAAACTTGTTGCTTTACTAAGACGATTCCTTCAAAATGCATTTTAACTCATGCAATTGATAGTCCGATATCCTCCAGTGACCAAATTTTCATCTACTCTTTTGCTTATCGAATGCAAATTTTGAGCTGCCATTCCAGTTGAGCCTTAAAACTAGCCTGGAAACCAAAGTGAAGGTGGAGGTAGGCATGTTCGTGTGTGCGCTTCAGAGCTTGATTTCCAGGCAACCAAATCTGTGCAGTTTTTCTCTTTAGAAATGGCTCCCAGATGTCCTACCCAGTCCTGTCGAGTGCCATGATTTTGGAAAATGATGCTTAAATTTGCAATATTTCATGGTTTTGTGCTGAAAATAACCCCAGAACCAGCAGCTGATGCAGGAGGTGGCCCACCTCCAATGCCTTCTCTCAGGCACGGTCAACCAACAGCAGTGCCTGATGCAGTTGGAGGCAGAGAAGGCAATGTTGGAGGCAACCCAGCTCTCCCACCAGGAGCACCTGGACATCATCAAGGAGCTGGACTCCAACATCACCCACTGGAAGGCCCTCTCCGAGATCTACAAACACGTCACCCTGATCAACCAGAAGTTCGTGGGCCTCCCTCCCTTCCGCTTCCACACCGCCTCTGCCAACCACGCCATCAATCGGGCCCTCCAACACGGGGCCACTCGGGCCCTCCAACACGGGGCCAAGGCAGAGGATGCGACGGAAGAGGAAGGGAGGGAGGAGGCCATGCCAAAGGTGGAGGAGAAGTGGGCAGTGAAAAAGGGCACGGAGGCCCGTGGCTCCACGCACTATGCGGAGATCTCCATCGCCACCAAGGTTGCCACCAAAGTCGCCCTCCAATCCCCCTTCCCCCCTTCCCCCACCCTCAGCCTCTTGCGCGTCGCAGGAAGTCAAGACCACCAACTTCACCCTCCGCACCAGGGCGGGAAAGGCCTCCCCAAAAGGCCGCCCCCCCAGCCCTCTTCCTCAGCCACGCCAGCCAAGACGGTCGTCCCAAGAGATGTCGCGGGGAAAGCGGAAGGTACCCAAACAATCCTCCCTTTCTTTCGCACAGCACTAGCACGTCTCTTGCACACCTCTTCTTGAACTGGCACTGCACCTCCATCTTGCACCTTCAACTCTACTGCATCTTGAAAGAGGCTCCTTCTTGAAGCTCAACCCCGCCCATGGAACCGCCTCTTCAAGCAGGTGGTTGGATGGCTCCCAGGGGGAATGAAGCCGAAGCTGCCCCTGGTCCCCACACCGGGAGGAGCGGCAGAGCCCCACCTGGAAGTCGGACAGACTGCGGCTGGAGGACGTGTGGTCAGAGCCGCCACCTTCTACGCTCCCCCCTCCTTCCTTTGCCCCAAACCTCCCCTTCCCTAGGACTCGGGAGGCTCTGTTGGAGTGCCTGCAGTCTTTTGCATGCCAGTAGTGCTGCTTAGTGTAGTGCCAGTCTGCTGGTTTAGAAAATATAGCCTCCTATTTGCTGCTTCCTCACAAATCAGCAATCAACAAGAAGCTACTCGTCCGATTCTGGACTAACAACTCGTCTCAATCAAGTAAAACCCAAAGAGAGAGCATAAAGAAGAAGATAGAGAGAGAGAGAGAGAGCGCCCCCAAAACTTCCCAATCACAGAGAGGATTGAGAGACTGAGCCTGAGCTGTAGGCGTGTTAGGGACACGCGTTCCTTCCACACTGCCATTTTTGCTAAGAAAAGACCCTTTGAGCAGAAATGCAGAGCACAGAAGAGCTCAAGTGTGGAAGATGTGAAAAGCCAATTCCCAACAAATTTGTCATCCAATGCAGGGACTGCATGCAACCTTTGTGTGCACCCTGTATGATGGATGAAGCTACCAATGGCCTCCTAGGAGACCACGCAGCTGGAATGGAGCACCTCAACGCCACTCTCGTATGACGAGGCACCCACTACTGCTGTTGCCAGTGTGCCCAGCGAGAGGGCTACACCTGGCAGAACCTGATGGTTCAGCTAGTCGTTCAGGGCACCTTTGAACCCTCCACCATCGCCAGCTACTGCGAAGCAGCAACCCAGGTCCTGGGCTCTGAGCTGGCTAAAGGGCTGGAAGACCAGTGCCTCATCGCCTACCAGGAAATTGCTTCCAAACTCTCTCCAGCCAGCCAAGAGCAGTCTCCGGTGACTGTGCACTCAGGAGGACAGGCTGGGAGAGAGGCGACCCCTGGAAGGCAGGAGGGAGGAGGAAGTCCGCCTGAGCAAGGAGCAACAGCCAGTGACACCCTACGGGGGCCTCAATGGACGGAACCTTGGCACCCTGCGCCTCCTATGGACTCAACAGAAGACTCTTCAGCCACACCCCAGGAGTCCCAAGATAAGGTGTTGGCCTACGAGGAGGTCTCCGAAGAGTATGCTAGGGTGACCTTTGAGCTGTACCATCTGAGAGACTACCTGAACTCTCTGAACCCCAAGAGCGAGGAGCATCTCGAGGTCACCAGCCACATGGCCCACCTCGCTGAGAGAATCGATGTTCTGGAAGCTGTGTTGGAAGAAGCAGGCCAAGTGGCCTTTGAGGTGGACGAGGCGGCCCTGTTTCAAGGCGCAGGGGTAACACAGCCCTGCAGTCCTGAGGAACAGCAGCTGGCTCTGCCTGCAACCTCTCCTCCTCTCCCTCTGGAGGAAGGGCCGGAGTCCATTGCCCTATGCCAACAGAGAGAACGAGCGGTGGTTCCTCGCCCACCGGGCACTCTGGCCAGCGGCAGCCCAGCGCCGCCTTTTGCCGGCCTTCAAGGAGGCCAAGGGCTGCAGGACAGCAGACAAGCTCTGTTCCCGCGTCCCCCTGGACACCTCGCACGCCCTCCGACGCCACATGAGGGCCACACAACACCCCCAAGGATGGCTTACGGGTCCCCTCCGATTCGCCCTCACAGCTCCCCTCCACCGATGCAGTGCACGCCGCCAGCCATCAGCTATCTTGAGGGGATTCAGAGGCCTCAAGGCCCTTCTCTTGCAGTGGTGCAGCGGCAGTACGGGAAGGTGGCACAGAGAGGCAAGATAGGAGCTCCTGTCCCCTTCCCGCCGGACCTCTGGATGCCACCTCCACAGCTCTTCTCGCCACCACCGGCCTCCCGTTCTTGTCCACCTAGTCACCCATCCTCTCCCGCCTCTCATCTGCAGCAGAGGGGAAGAGGGAACTCACCGGGCCAGCATAGCCAGGACCTCTTCTCCCTGAGGCCTCCTCGCTTTGACCCACCAAGAGCCATTGAAGGAAGGCCAGCTCCACCTGGCCTGCCGCCCTTTCTGGCGGTGCCGGAGACCATCCCCTACGTGCCTCTGGTGACCCTTCCAACATTGTCCTCATCCCAGAGATCAGCGTCTGGATGGACTGCAGCCACAGGAGCTCCGGTTCCTGGCTCGGGTCAACAGGGCCCCCAGGAACTACAGGCCCCTACGAGAACAGTGGCCCTGCAGCCCTATCGTCATCCAACTCCTCCTCCCCCCTCATCCACCCCTTCCAGGGATGTATCCATGGCAACCGCTGCCCCCGCGGATGCATCCATGGCGTCAGCCGCATCCGCCGCCCGGCCCTTGGAGGCTGCAGAGGCCATGGATGCAACGATGCACTCTGTGGAGGAGGCACAGGAATGGGAGGGAGACAGGAGAAGGTGTGCCCACTCAGTCTCGGCCTATCTATGCTTCCGATCCAGAAGCCAAGGCGGCACACACTGATGCCAGCTTTTCAGAGAACCCAGACATCTCAGTACATGCATGACCTGGCACAACGGAATCCAAGACCTGATGCATGAGCGAGGCCTGGACAGGCAGGAGGACAGGTGGATGGAAGAAGGAGATGGACGAGAAGTTGCACAGGAGCTCCAGGCTGGAGCCTTGGTGATGTGACAAGGAACAGAAGTCGCCGCTGCGGAACACGGCCGTGGCCTTCCAGAAGCTGGACGGGACCTGGATCAGTTCATGCCGGTACATGCTACGCCCCGTCATCAAGCACCAGCCCCTCCTCTTCAGCTCCAGTCTGAAGCAGACATCCTCGCCGCACGCCTCCGCGCCACATCCATCAGGGGACACAAAAACACCCATCCCCTTCAAGCTCTTCCCCCACCTCAAAACACTCTTCCTCAATCTCCACGGCTGGGAGGAGGAGGAATGGAGGTGGAGGAGAGAGCAGGTCCACAAGACCCTTGGCAGTTTGCCGCTGCAGACATGATGGCAGCAAGGCAGTCGCCGCAGTATCAGCTGATGGCGCAGCATGAACAGGCCCAGGTGCAGAGACAGCAGGCCGCCGGACTGCAAGAGGACCTGGAGCTGGACAACTTTGTGCAGCAGCTCCACAATCAAGTCCCTCTTCAGGCACCATCTGGCATCACTCCTCCAGTGCCATTTGTCAACCCCTACCAGGCCCCTATTCAAGTGCTGAACAAGGAGGTGGAGGTGCAGCGCAACAAGAGCGCCCTGCTCCAGGCCACAACTGCCGAGGCCAGCTCCTCCTCCGCTTCCACGTCTGCCACACGGCACAAGCAGCCCTCCAAGAAGCTGCTCTACTCCCAGCCTTCCATCCTTTCCATCTCCTTCTCTTCATCGAAGGATGGCAGTAAGGGCTCGGGAGGCAAGATGGAGCAGAGCTGCTCCATCTGCATGAGGAGACACAAGGAGGTGGACTGTGACCAGTTCAAAAGTGCCAAGCAGCACAAAGATCAAATCGCCAAGTATGATCGCTGCTACCGCTGCCTCACAAAGGGGCACACTGTGTCCCAGTGTCGCAGCCCCTACAACTGCAGCATGTGCGACAGTTCGAGCCACCACTCTGCCCTCTGCTATGTGGCCTACCCTAACAACTCGGCCGCCGGCAGGCAGCAGGGTACCCAGCAGTACCAGCGCTTGCAGGGACAACGCCAGTCGCAAGGGCGACAACAACAGAAGAAGCCCTATCCCTCCTCTTCCCGCCCATCCTCCGCCCAGCACAAGCCTCAGAAGAAGGATGCTTGGCAAAAGGAAGGGAAGAAAGGAGGGAAGCAACCTGGAGGTGGTTTGTCGCTGCCGATGGCGATGATGACGACAATGGAATCAGTGACCAACGTCTCCGACACCTTCAACAACTGCAACGAGGCCATTGTCCTCCACTTCAACGCTGAAGTGGCCACATTGCCTGTGCAGGACAGCTCCGTCTTGGAGAGCGTCAACTGTCTCTTGGACACTGGCTCACACATCACCTGCATTGAGAAGTACACCGCTGAACTACTCGGCCTCCCTGTGATAGGAGAGGAGGTAGTGAATGTGGGTGTCTTCGGAGAGTCGCTGCGCCAGCCGAGGAGGATGATGATTGTGAGCCTGCACTTGCACACGGCCAACGGCTTCAGCATGGAGCTCAAGGCCAGGGCACTGGAAGACATCTGCCTGCCAGTCAAGATGCTTCCCTCCCTGTCCGAGGACAGATGGGAGGCAATTGTGGCCGAGTTCCTGGCAGTGGAGAACATGCCGCCAAAGTCAGGCTCCGTGTACATGCCAGTGCACCTCCTGATTGGCCTGGACGTTGGAGGCCTCATCCTAGGCAAGATGTCCAGAGAGGCCAACCTCTCTCCCCTCCTCTCCATCAACAACTCTCCCGTTGGCCAACTGCTCATCGGAGCGCCTCAGCTCGAGGTGATGCTCTCAAGGAAGAAGCAGAGAGAGGCCACCATCCTCGTCAACACGAGCGTGAGCAGAGAGCTCAAGGAGCTCTACACCCTCGAGTCCGAGGGCCTCATAGAGGAGGAGATCCAGGAGGACGCCCATGCTGCCGCCCTACAGCGCTTCAAGGAGGATCTCCAGCGCAACAACGGAGGCCACATCATGGTGCCCTTCCCCTTCAGGGATGGATGGTTCCCCGACGGAGCCAGGGACGGCAAGAACGAGGCCCTCAACCGCCTGCACAGCCTCTGCAGGAAACTGGACAAGCGAACGGATCTCCGGGATGCCTTCCACCTCTCCATCAGACAGATGGTGGAAGCCGGATACGCTGAGGAAGTGCCGCTGGAGGAGGTGGAGTGGCAGGATCGACAGGTCTTCTACCTGCCCTGCTTCCCAGTGGAGATTTCCACCTCCCAGCACACCAAATGCCGCCCCATCCTGGACCCCACGGCGCGGGTCCTGCCTAACACTACGTTCAACGACCTGTTGGAGATGGGGCCACAGCTTCTGGGATCCCTGATGGGGATCCTCCTCCGCTATCGATTCTTGGAGATCCTGGTGGTAGGAGATCTGGAGAAGGCTTTCCTCCAGATTCTCCTCCTCCCGGAACACAAAGACCTGGCCAGATTCATCTGGCTCTGGGACCCCACCAAACCACCAGGCTTCGAGAACTACGTGTACTTGAGGCTCACCCGCATGGGCTTTGGCTTCAAGAGCAGCCTGGCCATCCTCCAGGTCGTCATCAACTCCTTCCTGGAGGAGGAGGGCTTGGAGTTGGCGAAGGAGATCCAGTCGCTCATCTATGTCGACAACATTGCCTTCAATGCCTCCAACGTCTCCGAGGCCCTGCGGAAGAAGAGAGAGGCCATGACCATCTTCGATGCAGCAAAGATGAACCTGCACGAGTTCATGAGCAACAGCAAGGTCTTCAACGCCAGCCTCTCCGAGGAGGAGAAGGGCAAGATGGAGGGTGTGAAGGTGCTGGGAGTGGGCTGGGACATCGTCCTGGATGCCTTCTACATCGGCCGGACAGACATCAAGTTCCCCCTCTGGCCATGCACCAAGCAGACCGTCATCAAGACGTTCACCCGCCGTTTCAATCCACACGGCCTCCACTCCCCCGTCATCATCCTCCCCAAGCTCCTCTTCAGCCAGATCCAAGTGGACGGCTACAACTGGGACAACGCTGTCACTGCCCAGTTCAAGGACTGGTGGAAGGAAGTGCTGGAGGACCTGGAAGGACTGCCCTCAGTGAAGATCCAGAGGAGGGCGGCCTGGTCCCCGACATCAAAGATCTGGCTGCTGGTGTTCGCGGATGCGAGCAAGCAGGCACACGGCTGCTGCTGCTATGCCTATTCCTTTGCATCCAGCTCCTCCCGCCCCATCCCCATCGGCATCCTCGACGAGCACGGCAACTGCTGCGAGATCTCCAGCGGCACCTACTGCACACTGCTCCTCTCCAAAGCCTCTCCCAACCCAGGTCGCTTGGAGGAGATTCCAAAGTTGAAATTGCTGGCAGTGGAGAAGGCAGCGAAGCTGCTGCGCTTCGTGGAGAAGCAGTTGCTGGCCAGCATCGGCGTGGTGGAGAAGCGCGTCTACACAGACAGCATGATCGCCCTCCAGCAGATCCACCTCGGACGCGGGCCCACCACCTATGTCAACAACCGGATCAACAGCATTTGGAGCCTGCAGGAGTCCGTGGACTTCTCCCTCCATCACATCCGCAGTGAGGACAACCCCACCAACCTTGCCTCCAGAGGCGTCTGCTTTGCAGACTACATGCAGGAGGACAAGTTCCGCCTCTGGTTCTATGGCCCCAGCTGGGCCCAGGGCGAGGCCAACCAGTTTCCCAACTGGGAACCTCCAGTGCACAAGGTGGATGGATTGGCTTCGCTTGAGTGGAAACAGGAGGAGAAGGCCTTTGGACCAGAGTACCACATCATGGTGAACTCTGCGTGCAAGCTGGTCTCCCAGCCCAGCTTCCCCGGCCCCTTCCACATGCAGGCCGAGCAGTACCTCCACAAGGGAGGTCTCCCCACCCTTCTACGCATCACTGCCTACGTACGCAGAGCCTGGAGAAAGGCTAAGGGAATGCCTAATTCAGGAATGGCAGCGGTGACGGCAGACAAGAAGGAAGCCTCTGAGGAGCTCTGGGTCCGCCACCTTCAGATGAAGGCCTACGGACCAATCATCTCCGTCCTCACCAAGGAGAAAGGACGCCTGCCTACGGCTGAGGCAAACATGGTCTGGGACCTGGACCTGTTCATCGGCGAGTCCGGCCTCCTCCGCTGCGGAAGCCAACTGGCAATGGCCAACGTCCCTGTGGACACCAAACACCCTCTGCTCCTGCCAAACGATCATCCCTTCACCATGCTTCTTGTCCTCCACTTCCATGAACTGGCAGGGCATCTGAAGGCTAGAGTGATGGCAGGGCTCTTCCGGAAATGCTACTGGATAACCAGCGCTGTTCGGAAGATGCAGTCTTTCATAAGACTGTGCAGCGTATGCAGGAGATTTGAGGCCATGCCTTTTGCTTCTCCTCGCTTCCGCCCGTATCCAGCCCTGTGCTTTGACAGTGCTTGCACCATGCAGCATGTGTCCATCAACTTGAAGGGGCCCATCGTCTACATTCAGGTCTACCGAGACCCTGAACAGAAGCTGGAGCCCTTTCGAAAGTACGAGAAGGCGAAGGAGCTGATGGTGGAGAGAACTGGCTACATCCTGGTGTATCTCTGCCAGGTGGTGTGGGCGGTGGCGCTCCAGCTCATCCCGGACCTGGAGGGGCAGAGCATCGCCAATGGCCTGGCCACCATCATGGCCAGGGTCGGCTTCCCCCGGCAGGTCTACTGCGACAACGCCAAGCCACTCCTCTGGGCCACCAAGTCACTCTTCAGCAAGGCGAGCTCCGGAGAGTGGAAGGCCGATGATCCGGCCATCACCTCATTCTTCGCCAAGAACAACGTCTGACTCCGCACCATTCCCCCCACTCACCCAGCCTCTGCAGGCTCGGTGGAGAACATGGTGGGACTAACAGCAAAGGTGCTGAAGAGGCTAGCGGAGGGGCGAAAGCTGAAGGAGTACGAGCTGACGCTCTTGCTGGCACAGACCGAGGTGACCATCAACTGTGGCTCCGCATGAGTGCATGTCAGCCTGGCAGAACTGGAACTTCAGGGACGTCCCCTTGGTCCAGATTGGCCCCTACAAGTACTCCACCAACACCACCATGTTTCCCATCTACGAATGGTGGGGCTACATGACCGTCACCTACTTGAACTTCATCCTAACAGTAGGAGAAGTGGCGGTCCAGCATGAGGCAGTGGTGTCCAGCCTGGGCTCCATGTCCGGGTGCCACGCAGAGCGGGAGTTCTGCAAGAAGATCACGTACACCATCGTCTGGGACGAGCCCCCCTTGTTGTCCTTCTGCCCCTACGAGCTCAAGGGCACCTACCACGCAGAGGTCATCGGAGAGAATCGTGTCCGCATTCCATCCCTGCAATCTGCATTCTCCACCTACCTTCCAGACCCCGACTACACCTGGCATCAGCCCGCCTTGAAGTGTCTTCCACCAGACATCCTACTCTCCAAGGAAGGCCTGCCAATGAGGGTGAACAGGAAGCTGGTGGTGGTGAATCCTCAGATCGAGGTCGGGCAGGAAAGCAGCATCAACTTTTCCTCTGCGCCTCCACTTCGTGCTGGCAAGAGAGACTTAGGACCTGAGCTTAGTTGGATGAAGCATATCGGTCTGAAGCCTTCACGCTACTACCAGTTCCTACTGAAGGGCTTCCAGCTTAGCTCATCTCTAGGTGTCTCTAGGAAGAAGAGACTAGTGAATCTAGCTGAACCTCTAGCGCATAGGTGTTGACACATTGATGCCATACACGAGAGGCTATCGAAGCTGGAGAAGACGAAAAACAGCTCCAATCCAGTCTCTCCCAAACTGCATTTCATCGTAGAAGTGATGACAAAGTTCGTTCACAACAGTTGCCTGCTGGATGAACACCGCATCTGCGTGCTAGAAGAGCATCAGTACCAGATCTTCAGGCAGCTCTTCTATCTCAACCCCACCAACGGCCTACGAGCGATGCTGAAGCAACAGGACATTGCAGCTGAAGTGAAGGGATCGATGATCTTCATCAGCCAGTGTCACAGGGCAGAGGTGAAAAGGATTTATCCTAATCACCGCCTGCCAGGAAACAACTTCTGCTCCTTGTTCATGCCAGTGGAGCTGATGAACAGCCAGATTCTCTACTTGCCTGAGGGAGGCAGTAGGGATCTGACCTGAGGCCGATATAATTAGCTGCGACCCTGCTGCTAATTTCAGGGTGATATAATTAGGGTCGAAATTTCAGCCTAAACTGATATCATTAGAGGCGACAAATTGATATCATTAGTGTCGACTACGAATTTGAAATTCACATGCGAATTTCAAATTCGTAGCTGAAATTCGTAGCTACTTTGACCTAATTATATCTTTGCTACGAATTTCAGCTGAAATTGGTAGCAGCAGGGTCGCAAAGGTGGAGCTGCTAATTTCAGCTGCTACTTTCATTTAGTTCAATTTTTCTGTCTGTGTGAAAGGTTATAGCGCTTGATCCTAAAACCTACCTTAGGCTAAAAATTAGTGCTCTTCAACATGGTGTAGGTTACAAGCACCATTTTTTTTAGTTTTTTGTTCAGAAAATGTTTTCTGTGACTGACCAAATTTCACCAGTATTGATAATATGAAATTTTCATTGTTTGCATTTGTTTCCAATTTGTGCCTAGTTTGATCCATTTTGTGGTATCAAGTGGAGCTTTTATCGCACCCTCTGAAGGCAATGGCTCATTAATGTAATGTGCTGTAGTTTACAAATTTAAAAGAGTTAGAATGGTTAGAGTAGTTTCATGAAAGTAGTTAAAGTATGTTTAAATATGTGAAACATAAGCCATATTTAAAACAGCAAGACCAGTTTCCATAAATTTAGAACAGTTAGAACAGTTTCCCTTCCGAAAATAACTGTTCCGCGGTAACTTTTGAAGTTTTATGGCTGTATCTATTTCAACTCAAAAAATAGCGAAATTCCAGAAATTATTCGTTAAGATTTTTCACTTTTAATTTTGGAACATTATTTTTGTGAGAAAATAGAAAAACATGAATCATCTAAATTCATTTCAATCTTGAAACATCGATCATTGATATAATTAGCTTCGAAATTGAAAACGATATGAATAGCTGCGACATAAGCCCAATGTCCTGAAATATTGAGTTATGATATAGTTAGATGCCATACCCTAATTATACCATTTGGTCGAAATTTGCAGCTCCATATTCCGATTTCAAAGAGGCAAAGTCGCAGCTAATTATATCGGCCTCTGGTTCAGTCCAGAGGTGCACTGCGACCAGGTGACAAAGTTCAAGTTCGTGGACAAGATGGACAAAGGCGAGATCAGCAACTACTTCCGCAACCTCACAGGTGGCATCTTTGCCACCTACCTGATGAGCCCTCACTTGCACAGACTAGTGCCCGACATCACCTTTGATGCCCCTCCCCTCTACAACGTCCCTATCCTCCAACCCTTTGCCACCCTCGCAGCCTACTCAGCCAACATGCCTTGCATCAATCGACAGGTGGAGGCTATGCTACAGTTCTCCAGTCATCTCTCCTGGGAGCCAGAGGAGGTGTCCAGAAACATCAAGGAGTACAGCAGATCGTTGACTGGAGTGGTAGGAGCGATGACGGAGGGACTAAAGGAGGTGAGAAGGAAGAGTGAGGTGGAGGTGAGAAGTCTGAAGGACCGGATCCTATGACCCATCTACTTCATGCTGGGAGCGGCCCTGTCCATCGTGGCAATGGTCAGTCTCTGTGTGGTGATGCTCTACCTTGCCCGCTTCACGAGCTGTGGCTTGTCCATCATCCACACCATCAACAACATCATCAACTCCGTCATCTCCATGTTCAGCAAGTGCTGGCCTGACAGAGGTCCAGGACCTGGATCAAGTCTCACCAGCTGGATGAGGAGGCAAGGAGAGCTGAACAAAGAGGACCTGCCCTACAGCACCGCTCTTCTACCTCAAGCTCCTCTTCCTCCCTTCCCTCCCCCTCGCAGGCAGGTGAGCATCGGCTCGCCCACCTACTACTGCCCAGAGGACGAGGACACCCTTACCCGCACTTCATCCTTCCCTCAACTCACTCCTCAAGATCGAGCGAGTCTGCGCAAGGCCTACTCCCATCGCATTCCAACGCCACTCAGCACTTCTTCCTCCTACAGCGGCCCATCCTTCACTGCTCCTGTTTGCCGGTCCGAGTCGGTGCTGACCTTCTACAACCCAGAGCAGATCCAGCTGGGAGCAGAGGAAGAGCTGCGCCTCGTAGGCCTACGCTGAAGAACGCAGGACCCAACTCTTCATGTTGATGCCTTGTCCCCACCCTTTAGATGTACCCATTCCTTACTTGCTCTCAGTAGCTATGACTTCCTCCGATCCATGGTGATTGAACAGAGCGCGGGGAGTCTGCACTGCTTCAGCATCATAATGGACTTTGCTCGTCTGGACCTTATCTTTTCCTATTTAGTGGCCCCCTCCTTGCTTTGCCCTGTCAGTGTATGTTCAATGCTAGATGTAGAAATCAAACGGAAGGTGTGCAGGAATCTGGCGGACACGATGCTTAAGCTCTCCAACATGCTCAGCTTCAGCTTCATGCACTAGCTCACCATCGTTCACTTTGGCAACATCGCACAGCCCACCACCTTCCCTAGCGGCTATGTTACAGACTACGCTTTTCCCCTCCCTCCCATCCTGGAGTGGATTAGCACAATATCTGCTGAAACATCAGTCCCTGCACCGTTTCCTTTTCGTAATTCGTAACTGGCATGTGCTGCGATACTATTGGGGTCAATTTATATCAGACCATTGGCATTAATAGTTTCGCAGCAAAAATACTTATGCCCATTATAATTGCTAATCTATTAGACCCTTGCAAATGAGCCTTTTGCATTTCAGTTCAAACCTATGTCTATAGGACGTTTAGTTCCCTTACAGTGCTCAGTGCAGTGTTGTCCTAGGGCGCAACAGCGCCCTAGTTAAGAATGGGTGATCAAGTTTTTGCATGGTTGCGTGTCACCGAATTGATTGGAAGACTGGTAGGTTGAACCCTAGGACATATATATATCAATCGAAAGCTCACAGTCTGCTCCAGATGGCAAAATTCTTGAAATTTTGATTTAGGCCTCTGAATTTTAATAAATAACTAAAATATTAACTGAAATATATAAAAAAGGGAAACTGTGCAGATTTTTATAAACTGATGCTCAGGTTAGCTTCAATGCGAAAGGGAAACTGCGCAGATTTTTATGAACTGATGCTCAGGTTAGCTTCAATGCAATAGATCTAAATTTATGGAATCTTAGAGGAATTCCAATGACTTTGAGTAACCCTAGGACACCAAAATTGATTTTTGCGCGGCCGAAGGCCGCCTGCCGCGGAGGGCAGGGCAGTCAGAGCTCCGGAGGCCGGAGGGCATGGGTGCGGAGGCCCCGGAGCGTAGCCTAGCATGCGAAGCATGCTAGGCGAAGCGTAGGGGCCGTAGCACCCGTGCCCGGAGGCCGGAGGAGCTCTGGCGCCCTGCCCGAAGCGGCGGGCGGCCAAGGCCAGCTTAAGCAGTTACCCCATTTTTGCGTCCGTCTGTCCGCATATATATATATATGTCTTTCCGGGGCCCGTACTCCGCGGTTTTTCAATGAAATTGGCTGATTTTTTGCATGAAAGTCCGTTTAGGTGGTATCTCCAGGCCATTTTTTGGGCTTGACGTAATTTTTCGATTTTAGGCCAAAACTCAATTTTTTGATGTTTCAAAGTACGAAAATTCATAAATCACTGGTTTTTCAACGAAATTGGCTGATTTTTGGCAGGTACGTCCGTCGAGGTGCTATCTTGAAGCTGGCAAAAGGAATTTCCAAAATATTTGTTATTTCTCAATTTATGGGCAAAAACCTAAATTCTTGATGTTTCAAAAATTTAAACATCCATAAATCGATGGTTTTTCAATGAAATCAGCTGAAATTTGGCATATACGTCTGTCATGGTGATATCTTGATGTTGATAATAGAACTTTTTGCTACTTTTATTATTTCATGATTTATAGTCAAAAACCTAAAATCTTGATGTTTCAAAAATTCGAACATCCATAAATTCCCGGTTTTTTAATAAACTCAGCTGAATTTTGTCAGATATGTTTGCTGCGGCGGTATCTTGAAGCAGTTAAAAGGAATTATTGCTTAGCTTATTACTTGGAACAAAGGCCGCGCATCTTGGCAACAGCCGAGAATACCTTGTTTCCCTATCTAAATCCTTCCTGAAGCCCTGTTCATGTGGCAAATAAATATGTTTTCCACATGGCCAAGATCTAGACAAGACTAAAATGCTACAGCATGAGCAGCTTATGAATTGTCAATCATCAAAAAGAACTAGACTATTTGTGACAAAATCGTGACACATTTTGATTTAAATTATAAACCCATTTGAGTTAATATTTTAACAACATTTTATCTATAAAATCCACTGATCATTCATAAGCAGGCGGCAATTTTGGCACAAAAAGGACAGTAATTAGTAAATTATAAAATAGAAAAATATGAATTAAACAAGTATATGGCGCAGAGCGCAATAGGTGACCGCGGAGCTCTCAACATACCCCATTTTTCAACCTTTCTACCTAAAAAAGTTATGTTTGAAATGCTCCGGGACTTGTCAAACCTCTCCAGATCTTCCTCAAATTTTATTTCCTTTCAGGAAAAAAAAGTTTGTCAATATCCGTTGAGAATTGAGCCTTTTACAGCATACCCAAATTTTCGACCTTTATACCCAAAAAAGTAATGTTTCAAATGCTCGGAAACTAGTTCCACCCCTCCATATCTTACTAAAATCTCATTACCTTTCAGGAAAAAAAAAGTTTGTCCAAATCCGTTGAGAATTGAGCCTTTTACAGCATACCCAAATTTTCAAACTTTCTACCCAAAAAAGTAATGTTTCAAATGCTCGGAAACCGGTTTCACCCCTCCAGATCTTCCTAAAATTTTATTACCTTTCAGGGAAAAAAAGTTTGTCCCAATCCGTTGAGAATTGAGCCTTTTACAGCTTACCCAAATTTTCAACCTTTCTACCCAAAAAAGTAATGTTTCAAATGCTCGGAAACCGGTTCCACCCCTCCAGATCTTCCTAAAATCTCATTACCTTTCAGGAAAAAAAAGTTGGTCCAAATCCGTTGAGAATTGAGCCTTTTACAGCATACCCAAATTTTCAAACTTTCTACCCAAAAAAGTAATGTTTCAAATGCTCGGAAACCGGTTTCACCCCTCCAGATCTTCCTAAAATTTTATTACCTTTCAGGAAAAAAAAAGTTTGTCCCAATCCGTTGAGAATTGAGCCTTTTACAGCATACCCAAATTTTCAAACTTTCTACCCAAAAAAGTAATGTTTCAAATGCTCGGAAACCGGTTTCACCCCTCCAGATCTTCCTAAAATTTTATTACCTTTCAGGGAAAAAAAAAGTTTGTCCCAATCCGTTGAGAATTGAGCCTTTTACAGCATACCCAAATTTTCAACCTTTCTACCCAAAAAAGTAATGTTTCAAATGCTCGGAAACCGGTTCCACCCCTCCAGATCTTCCTAAAATCTCATTACCTTTCAGGAAAAAAAAGTTTGTCCCAATCCGTTGAGAATTCGCCCGTGGACAGCATTTCCAGATACCCATACACATTGGGCTGGCGCGAACGGAGCTTTAGCGGAGTGTCAGCGCCCAGCCCCTCTTTTCGACCTAGGTGTATGTTTTAGGGGTTATTGCTAGATCTCAATTTTGATAAGGCTGCTGCTCGTCACAGAAAGCTCCAATCGTTTAAATTCTTTTTGCAATGGAAAGAGCAACATCGAATTGACTATAGTTTATCTTTTGACTTTAGCCCAAAACTATTTGTTTCACTGTGAAAAATGCAAAAAACCATTTGTCCGAACTCCTCCTCCTTCTCCTTCTTCTCCTCCGCATCTATTCAATGGACGATAGTAGGTATTCATTTTTCCCCCCCAACCCCCTTCCCCGGGTCCCTAGGCCTCATGTATTTAGCTTTTCAGTTACACCAAGAAGTCATATGCACCAGTGGTGTAGTGGTGCAAGCGATTGGACTGCTGGATGAATCTAGGAGGTTCGAATCCTTCTCATGGATTCACTTTAATTTTTGTGTATTTCAAGATGTGAAAATTACTGGTACCGTCGGCAGGCCTAAATAAAAGCTCTTTTCTCCCAAATATCGATTGCCAAGAACTCAAGAACCAAAAAAATCCCCAAAAATTTTGTAACCCAAGAAAAAATCCCAGAAAAATTTAATTCGCCAATATATTTGCATTGTACTTTTTATTTTCAAATGTTTTCTTTTTGTTATTTTTATTAAAAAAAGTTTATTTAAATAAGTTTTGTTTATTTTTTATTCATTTCTCCAATAAAATCGTTACTAAAAAAATAACCAAAAATATAAAATTTGTATTTATATGTTATATAATATGTTAAAAGTGGAAGAAATATCTGGTACCATCGGCAGGCCAAATGTGGTCTCTTTTCTCCAAAATTTTGAATTGCCTCGAGTAAAAAGTCAAGGAAATACAATTTCTACTAGTGGAATCTGCTGCGTCATCTGCATTTTGTTTTGGGCGCGCATGGAAAGAGACACTGAACTGCGCGCCAAAAACAAAATGCAACTGTCCAAGCAGCAGATTCCACTAGTAGAAATTGTATTTCCTTGACTTTTTACTCGAGGCAATTCAAAATTTTGGAGAAAAGAGACCACATTTGGCCTGCCGATGGTACCAGATATATATATACCTGAGGACAAAAGATTAGTAACCTCTATAGACCGCGGAGCGGCCCTTCGGGCCGCTCCGCGGTCAAAAATGTTTTGAAGTTAAATCGAAAAAAAATTTTGCATTTTAGGGCATGCTGAAATTATAAATTTACTAAATGAGGCGTAACAAAATAAAACAAACAAAATTGAAATAAATTGAAATTATTTAAGGTAAAGTTAGCTTTTGCTGGCATTTGCAATATGACCAATTTTTTATTTTAATCTGAATTATGCTTCAACTTTGACATGTTTTCATTATTGAAAGAGGCTTGAAAATAATTTAGTTCACAAAACTTATCTTTTAAACAAAAATTGAAGACAAAACAAAAACTGCAATAATTTAAATGACAGGGTTCCTGCCATAAATTGACGCCTGCTTATGAATGATCAGTGGATTTTATAGATGAACTTGTTAAAATATTAACTCAAATGGGTTTATAATTTAAATCAAAATGTGTCACGATTTTGTCACAACTAGTCTAGTTCTTTTTGATGATTGACAATTCATAAGCTGCTCATGCTGTAGCATTTTAGTCTTGTCTTAAACTCAGTCTAAAAATTCAGTCCTTCAATGCGCCTGAGGAGTTGGATTCGGATGAAGTTCGGTGTGCGAAAACTTGGGTTTGCAAGAGTTCCTCTACAACCTTTTTTAACTGTTCGCTTGATTTCAATGGATCGCTGAATATTTTGCTGTGATGTCTTTTGGGGAACTAGACTAAATGCTTAGATATGTTCCAATTTTCAATCAAATTGTACGGATAGTTTTTTGCTGTTGCTGTGGTTCAGAAAATTTTTGGAATAATCAATATAAGCAAACAGGTGATTGCCCTCCGCCTGGTGGAACTTCTTTTGTTGAGTTTAGTGGCTTTAGGGCAACATTTTTAAGGCAGGTCAAGAGTGGGCCTAATGTCACTGGATTACGATTAAAATGATGTTATTCAAAGCTTACTAGATTTGATGTTTGAAACATCAGCCAGTTAGATTCAAAGCTTCAGAATACCGTTATCCATTGCTCTTCACACAAGATTGAGATTACAGGTTAAGAGGAGTGAGCTTGGCAAGATGACCATTATGATGCCGCAATCAGTGGCCGCTGACACTGTTGAGCTGGTGCATGTTCTCCGGGCAGATGTTTAAAACCTGCCTTGTACTCGGATTAATCTATGGCAAAACACACTGTGTCTTCTTGGGCCAATGGAAGCAGAAGTTCTGTTCAAACAAAAGATCAAGGCTTTCTCGATTTTTATTTTTCAAAAACTGTCGCAAATGCTATTTCCATCTTTGTCCATAAATTCCGCGTGATAGCGCCGCTGCAGTGAAGGCGCTGTTGCCCCTTCTCTATTACTTGCTTTATGCTTTAGTTCAGCGTTTGGCTGACTCCTAGAACCCCCCCCCCGAAGATTAACACCCCCCCCCCCCCGAAGATATACACCCCCCCGAAGATATACACCCCCCGAAGATATACACCCCCCCCCCGAAGATTTACACCCCCCCCGAAGGGTACTATATTGAAAATTTTTTTATTGCCTTAACATACTTCTCTTTACATATCTCGAAATTTAAACTCACGGAATTTTCATGTAGATGATTAAATACCTACTTTTTACTGTAGTTACTAGTAGATAGGTACTGCCACAGTATGGACCATGGCTCCTAAGCAACTATGGGTGGTACTGCCACAGTATGGACCATGGCTCCTAAGCAACTATGGGTGGTACTGCCACAGTATGGACCATGGCTCCTAAGCAACTATGGGTGGTACTGCCACAGTATACACGCATTTTGACTAAGCCTAAGGGGTTGCCGTAAACAGTATCCTAGTACTACTCCTGGTAGTAGGCAGACTAACTAGTAGCAGTAAAAAGTAGGTATATAGTTGTTTATATAAAAATTCCTTGAGTTTAAATTTCAAGATATGTAAAGAGAAGTATGTTAAGGCAATAAAAAAATTTTCAATATAGTACCCTTCGGGGGGGTGTAAATCTTCGGGGGGGGGTGTATATCTTCGTATATCTTCGGGGGGGGGGGGTGTATATCTTCGGGGGGGGGTTCTAGGAGCCAGCCCAGCGTTTCTACCTAATTAGCAGCTGATAGCCACATACCTTGCAAAAAAACCTTTATTCAAGATTAGAAGAGCCAGCTATCAAACTTAAATAACGCAGTGAGCTTGGAGGCAAAACTGGGTCTATCGACTGAGCTGTTCATGGTACTTTTATCTGTTCGCCGCCGCTTCCTCAGGTTCCAAGGTCAGTACCCCACGCATGCTTGAATCACTTGTCTTCAAACACTTCCCTGTCCAACGACAGCAAGGTTCGAAGAGGCTGGCAATTGCTGCCCAGCTTTGCTAACCCAAGGGCACCGCAGTGAACTGCTGCTCTGTCCGTGTCCATTGGGAATTCCAACAATTATACAATATTTGGAATAATTTGGAACTTATTTCTAACTAATGTTTTCGTATTTTTATTTTTAATTGATGTATTGGGAGTATTATGTTTTTTACTTCTCTTGACGGGACATGTGTTAGAAAATAAATAAAATAATAATAATAATAATAGTTGCTGCTCTCAGACAAAAGATAGGTTCCTAAGGGCCGATTTTTTGACCTAAATTGATCCAAATAGATTCTCAGCACATTTCAGTAATGAAAAGGAAAGGTTGTTTGGACTGATGTTTCAGCAGTTATTTTCACTCTAGAACTTGAGTGCTCTGATGTTTCAGCCACGCATTTTCAGGCTTCCTGGCGACTCTAGCGCAGGCGAATGAGGTGGTGGCGAGGAACTGGTTGGAGGTGTTTAGTTTTGATGCTTTGTGTAGCAGATGTTAAGTTCACAGTTCTGCTTTGTACAGAATACAGAATAAGTACAACTCCGTTTGGTGCACCAAAATGGCTGTCACCGAAAAAATGGAGAAGTACAGATTCGCAGGTTAAGTCTAGCTGAGGCTAAAAGAATGCAGAGAAGCGCAAATGCCTGACTGACCTTAGCTACTCCGAAAGTTGGGAAGGCGGAAGGCAATGAAGGTAGCCACTGACATTGAATTGAAGACAAAGGGTGTAAAATGAGGTGGCTTGGCCAGACGGGATAGGCCTTGGGGGAGGTCGTCGACTCTGGCCTTCACCTCTTGCCACTCTGGCTCTCCGTTAAAGTTGCTGCGCCAAAGCTTCTTCATCAATCGACCTAGACTGGTTGTTTCCTGAAACACTTATTTTACATAATTGGGCGGCAAACATTGGACCAGCTTGGAGAAGATGAGCTAACTTTCAAATTCGTTATGCTAGCTCTTTGAGCAGATATGCTCTAAATAAATTGTTTTTGATATTGCTCGGTTCGCAATAATAGCCTGAAGTGAAGCAGGTGTTTCTAAAGCTGATGTTTCAACAAACTATCAAAGTTTGCGCATCGAACAATTCAGTAATGCCAAGTCTCCACATATGTTGCCTTTAAACAAAATTGAACCTTGGTCTAAGCCTTGTCTCGGTCTCGGCGGTCTTGGCAAGGAGCTGGTCCTTGGCCACGAGGTAGACTGGAGTAGGAAGGCCTCTTCTTGGAGGCGCTCATTCTCCTGGCCAGCTGGTTGGTTGGATGGATGGCGTCGGCGAAAAAGCTGGCAATACCAGTCCACCAGCATTCTCTCCGCCAGCTAGCCTTTGAGTCTCCTCAAAGCTCGCCTGATCAACATTCAACAAATTAGCCTCCTCTCGAGCCTTGGCCAACTCTCACTCCAGCCCCGCCATCTGACAGCCATGCAGCAGCGAGCTATATATATTGAGCGATCGCTTTATATACCTGTACACTATAAACCTAGTTGCAAAACTTCCCAGTGTTATGATAGGTGATTATATAAATACTATATATATTATTATAACATAACGTGATTTGGTAACTGGGTCACTTCATTGAAGCGACTAGAATGTTCAAAGAAATGTTGAATTTATGGTTTCTGACCCTCAGTAATTTGTATTTCAAAGAAATATTAGGCACTTGAGTAGGTATCAAAGCATCAGAAATCGCAAAATTTAATCCCGGGTCACATTTGGAACTATAGCAATTTACAGGACTGTTTTTATTCAAAACAAACTTTACAGCTGTTCAGATCTATTCGTTCGGATTTTTTTAAGCCCAAGAACGTCTATGTAGGTGCTTCCTTGCGCTCACAGCAGCCGTTAACAAAAAGTAACTTTTGACCCCTGTGTTATAACTTTTGGAGTTTTGCAACTTAGCCCCCCTCCCCATGTTAAAGAGTGATCGCTCCATTTATAAATACACCTCCATGCATGCAGACAAGCTCTACCTCTCCCAAGCTCATGGCTCCCGGGCAAGCGGAAGTGGACAAATCATTAATGGGCACTGACTTTTTGCACAAAGTTGCTAAAGGAACCGGCAGAAATATATCTGCCATACATTTATGCACCTCTAAAGCTTGGAAAGGTATTACTGATGTGGAAGTACAAGCGGTTCTAATTGTGTAACGAAACATGCAGAACCTGGCTCAATGCAGCATCTCTTAGCATCTCTTCTCAACTCTTTGCCTTCTCCCTGCAAGACAGCATTCATTGTTCATCCAACTAAGCAGGAAAGCAGAGGGTGTAGATGAGAAATGGGCCAACAAGAGCTCTGCGATTTCTGCCCACGTCCTGCAACTGCTGCGAGATGCCTTGGCCACGTCGAGCTTAAAAAATGGGACATTTCTCAATGGAAGGGCAGCTTCACTACCGTAAACTTTCTGCTCGCGGGAATTTCTATCAGCAGAGATGCATTTGCTGACGGAAGTTGCCATGAGAAAAAGTTAACGACTTGCCAACCTGCTAAGAATGGGTAACAAAAGTCTACTTGCTAGCACCGCTTTGACTAAAACCGGGGAGGAGGGGTAGAGAGGCAGACGGGGAGAGTCTGAACTCGGGGCATGGAAGTGAATGTGAAGGAGGGAAAGGCCAGTTAAAGGGACCACTTCCAGTTGGTCTTGTGTTTCCTTCAACTCCGACTCTATGCGGCCACCTTGTTCTGCCTCCAAGGAAACGGACTGGGCAGCAGCCAGGGCTCAGCTGGTGTTTCAGCACCTCTTCCTTTAAGCGGTGTTCACATTAGTGTTTAATGGTTATGTGGTCCTGGTGTGGACACCTCTTTCAATATAGCGGCCAGATGGGCTTCGACCTGGTTTTCGATGCAGCATTAATCCCAGCACCAATACCTCAGAAACAAAATCAAACAATCTACGATTGAATTGGATTACTTTGGACGATACAACAACAAATTTTTCCGCGTGCTACCACGTTTTTCTATAAGACTAAAAAGACAGCTAATTTTTGGCAGACGTTGCAGGGAATGTAAAAATCCAAATTCCCAAAGCTCTTCTGAAAAGAAAGAAAATATACACCAGAAACGGGCATCCTGAAACCAACTCAGATCAGCTTCAACGTTGCTGCTAATGAGCTCAATATTCACGAAATTATTGGACCCGGTCGCATTATTTATGCCTGCCTTATTCCCATGCAAAGATTGTCAATTCATTAAGTTGCGGAGCCAATTAAATGTTGCGGAGCCAATTGCGGTTGCGGAGCGAACTGTGGAGCCAATTAAATGTTGCGGCTGGAAGCAGTTTTGGCTCATCTTCGAAACATTGCCATATTTTGACGCAAAAACTGCGAAGAGTAGTAACACTCATGCTGTTCTACCATGCGAGGTTGCAGCCAGATAATGATGCAGGAAATCAGGAGATATCGAATTGCTGTTTTTGTTGACTGCGCATAAGAGTGGCTCTTACCAGCAAATGCAAACCAAACGCAAGTCTTCACAAAAAGTAAGCACTGAACGGGGATTAGGAAAGGACTAAAGCATGTATCACTAACACTCAGCACCTCATCGATCCAGAACTCAGGGCAATGCGTGGCCGCTGCTCCCTTGACCTGACCAATTGATACCAGCTCATTGAACCTTATGCCGAAAGCATCACTGCTGGACAACCTTCAAGACGACGACGTTTGGGCTCCAGCGCTTGAAGATTGGCTCCAGTGAGTTCCTTGGCATTGCTCTGGCGCTGGCGCTTCTTTTCCCGACCTGTCAATCTAGCTCAACTGCTTTCAAATGATTTCGGGTGTTTTTGTTGGCTCACGGCCATTTTCGCTAAGCTTCCCAGCTGATTGTTCGGCTTTTCGAAGAAGCTTTATCCGAGCCTTCCTCTGAGCTTTTGTTTCAACCTTTTTGGGGATGGGATTTTCTGCAATATTCCGACCTCTGAGCAGGCAAAACAACACAGTTGCAATTAATTGGTCATCAATGGTGATTTTGGTCCGTATTAAATTTGTAATGGAACCGAAGACTGAGCAAGCTGCAGCACGCTCGTCTAACTTCTCCACTGCAGCACCCCAGTCTAAAAACATTTTACTCATGACACAATAGCAAAATTTAATTAAATTCCATTTAGTTCAAAACAATACTTAATAACAATTGTTGAATTCAAAAATTAAAAAAAATCATTTAATCTTAAGAAAGCTTTCCAGCCTTTCATGGAGCCGCCAGAGAGGAGAATGTGGGAACAGCTGATGTACCGCTCGTGAAAGACCATCTCTGGGAAAGTACGGTACAAATTCGACGAAATAGACAAACAATAAGAACCATTGTAGATGGGGTGGTGAAGCAGATGACGGAGAGCATCTTTTTGAAGAAATCCAGATCGCGAATACTCATCGCCTTAATAATTGTTTTCTTTTTTAATCAGCTTGAAACATCGAGAGCTCATTGGGCTAGCCAAATAGCAGCCGTGCATAGCGGGCAGCTTTGCGCCCTTGACGGGTTTCTTGGATGAAGAGCGCCTTCAGGGCGTCCAACTGATACTCTCGCCAGAAATGACTGCAAACAGGCAGCTAGTTTATTTTGGCCAATAAACGTAATTGGCCAATTATTTTGGCCAATAAACGAGGTTTGAAAAAGTAAACAAATGTTTTTATGGACAATATACATTTAAGCTGTGTTGAAACTGGTGTGTCGGTCATAATGTAATGATTAAAAAATGAGTTCAGAGTGTTCTAAGTGCATGTTGAAAACAAGCGTGTTTTCTAACGGTTTGTCCGTACAAGCGGACTTGAGGAAGGCGATGATGAGACGAGAGCGTTCCGCTCCCATGCGCTCCAAAGACTCCAGATCTAGCCAGCGCTCCAGCTGCTGCTTCTGGTTTTGAAGTACCTGTAACATAGGTAACATAGGTATAAATTGTTTGAATTGTTCAAACATCCTGCTTTTTATCCCTTCTAATGCTTGAAGTTTTGCAAATACAATAATACAGAGTCTCGTCCTGCTTGTTGATTAAAGTTTTTAACTTTGTGATAAGAATTGAAAACGCCAGGACAATTAAGTACTCTTTTACGTCAAGAAACAAAGCAAGAATTTTAAATCTAATTGGTGCGATTATCAGGTCATTTGAATCCGATGCTGTGTTGGCAAACCAGACGCAATCGTGTGATATCCACAAGGGAAAGGTTGCACTGGAAGCCAAGCGTGTGCGCCATCGCAAGCAACTCCGCGTAGAGCTCCGGTCGACTATTCATCCAGTACCTGGCAGAAACATTTGCATAAATCTAGAACTTCTTGGCCAACAATTCATATCATCAGTAGTGCCCATTCTTTTGACGTATTTCACAGGCCCAAACTTGCAGCAAAAAAGTAAGCAAAAGATGCAAAATTCAAAGTAATCATTTCACCAATCGTACATTGCAAAGAATTTTTGAGTGCCAAGATAGTGAGGGGATTAACTCCAGAGCGGTGTAGGCTGGGGCCGCCTTGAAGTGTTCGTTGAGGACGGCGCCCTTTCCCTGCTTGAGCTGACCTGCAATTTGCTGCTTTCTCAAGTGAGCAGCTGGCTTCAAAATTAGTGTGGAACGCGTAGTTTCTCTGACGTTGAAGATGTTGAGGTATGCCGGAGGTGAAGTTGGTAGCAGAGCGTACTTGGCCAAAAGCGATTCTATGGCTGACAATGGCAGCCGCTGCTCCAGGTACATCCTTTGGTTTTAATTGCAAGTGTTCAACTGTCGAAGCCAAAATCAAATTAATTTTAAACTGGTCTTTTATTCAAATTGCATGAGGAAATAGGTAACTTATACACGCCAGATTTTTAGGTGCAAGGTTCAACTATGACAGTTTCATTATTAATGATTAATTATTTCATTAGTACATTAATGACAAAACAAGTTTAATTTTTGCGCGGCCGAAGGCCGCCTGCCGCGGAGGGCAGGGCGTCAGAGCTCCGTAGGCCGGAGGGCATGGGTGCGGAGGCCCCGGAGCGCAGCCTAGCATGCGAAGCATGCTAGGCGAAGCGTAGGGGCCGTAGCACCCGTGCCCGGAGGCCGGAGGAGCTCTGGCGCCCTGCCCGAAGCGGCGGGCGGCTAAGGCCAGCTTAAGCAGTTACCCCATTTTTGCGTCCGTCTGTCCGCATATATATATATATATATATATATATATATATATATATATATATATATGTGTGTGTGTGGTTCCGGGGCCCGTACTCCGCGGTTTTTCAACGAAATTGGCTAATTTTTTGCATGAAGGTCCGCCTAGGTGGTATCTCCAGGCCATTTTTTGATGTTTCAAAGTACCAAAAATCATAAATCGCTGGGTTTTCAATGAAATCAGCTGATTTTTGGCAGGTACATCCGTCAAAGTAATATCTTGAAGCTGGCAAAAGGAAATTTCGAAATATTTTTTATTTATTGATTTATAGTCAAAAACCCAAAATATTGATGTTTCAAAAATTTGAACATGCATAAGTCCATGGTTTTTCGATGAAACTAGCTGATTTTTGGTATGTACATCCGTGAAAATAATATCTTGAAGCTGGCAAAAGGAATTTTGGAAATTTTTAGTATTTCTCGATTTATAGTCAAAAACCCAAAATCTTGATGTTTCAAAAATTGGAACATGCATAATTCATAGTTTTTCATTGAAATCTGATGAATTTTGGCATTTTCATCTAGGTGGCGTCTTGAGGTGAGGCCGCGCATCTTGGCAACCGCCGAGAATACCTTGTTTGTTAGAAGAGCAGTGCCCTTGGGCCTTGGCAAGTAAACATAACGAAAGCAGTTTCGAAGGAACTCCGTTGTGTCAAACATATTGCTTATGTGAAAAAGCAAGAAATAAAAGATAAAAACCGCAGAGGGATGATGGTCTGGGCGCGACGGATGACAGAGATGTCTTGCAGCATCGGAACTTTTGGCCAGTGCTTCTGAACTGCACTCGCCAAGATAGCGTCGTAGGTCTCTGAAAATTTTTTGGAACTAAATTTTTTGATTGATTGAAAAAATTCAGAATAGTAATCAACATTTATTGCTGAAAGTTGTTGAAAGTGTTTAATGGCAAGTCTGGGCAGTTAAATTTCAATGTCTTTTTCAACAACAGCTGTAGTGCAAGATGAGTCAGGATTACTACATCAAATTTACACCTCTTTTCTCCTTAATAAAGGTCTCGATTCTCGACGTTAACAATAAGGATATGCAGTATCTATCAAAATCAACATTTCAAACAAAAAGTGACCTGCGGTGAGGCCGCGTGGGAAAATGAAGAGAGGAAATTCCGGCTTTGGCTGTGTCTTCACCGTCAGTTCCTCTTCGATCGGCTCCTGCTTCACGATGTTCCCAGCATCCTCCTCTTTTTTGAAGCCTGCTAACCGAATTTTTGACACAAATATGTTTTCTTTCATCCAAGTGGCCAAAGCTCATTTTACGTTAGAACAATAAGAGAGCTGGGATATCTTTCGACTTGTAAGAGAACCATCCGATGGATTTCGAAAAACTGTTTGAATAGCATACAGTGCCCTAAAGCTCCTTTTATATCAACGAGTTAATGACTTATAATCACAATGGTCTACATTTCAAAATGGCCGTTCACTGGCATTCTATTCAAATGCTTGCTCTCCTCCCTCCTTGTGTTGGCTCTCCACGGTACTTGCGGCGGAGGCGAGCATGAGCGTGAGCGGGAGCGTGAGCGGGAGCGTGAGTGGGAGCGCCTTGATGATGAAGATGCTCCCAGAGCATCCTGTCATCACGGCCGCTCAGAACTCCCTCCATCCGCCATGGCCTGGTCGACCTCGGGCAGCCCGTCGACGGCGGCGGACATGGCCTGGATGAACTTGGAGGGATACATCGGAGACCGGATTGCATCTGGCGCATCCGGCGGAGTCCGTCAAAGGCGGCGTGGAGGCTCTCGGCCTTCTTCCGGCTGATGACGAAACCGTCTCCCTTGATCTTGTTCAGCTGCTGTTGGAGGGCCCGCTTCTCGCACTCGAGCTTGTCCCGTGCCACCTGAGTTTGGCTCCGCTCCTGGATAGCCTTCTCCTTCTCTGATTCGCCGGTGGCGCTCTGTTTCCATGCTTTCTCGCGGTCCTTCTCCAGCGCCATCACCTTTGCCTTCAACCCCAGCACTGTCTTTCAAAGGAAAGTGCTTTCTGCGCTTGGAGTGATTTGAGGCTGGATCCGATGACGGTGCCTTTCTGTTGCTGAACTTGTCGCTCCAGCTTCTGTATGTGGTCGTCCCTCCAGTGGAGTCGCTGGAGGAGATGAGCGCAGCTCCGCTCCAGCTTGTCAATCAACCTGGAGCCAGTGTTCAGGTAGGCTTGCGAGCTCCTGTATCCCGGTTCCGCCTCTCTCCTCCTCTCGAGACTCCCTGGGGCTGGATCTTCTGGGAAAGGAAGTGGGGTAAGGGTGACCATGGGCGTGGCCGGAGCGGGAGGTGATGACGCTAGGGCAGTTCCTCTCCTCCTCCCCTTGAGTTCCTCTGGCGATGTAGCTTCCTGGAGGGGAGGCGGGGCGAAGGTGACCCTGGTAGCAACTGGAGCTGAAGACGGTGATGCCAGAGCCGTCCCTCTCCTCCTCTTCTCTAGGCTCGCTGACGGTGGAGCTTCCTGAGGAGGGAGTGGAGCGAATGTGACCCTGGCAGTGGTTGGAGTTGGAGACGAGGCCGGGGAAGAGGTCTCCGTCTGCGCAGGAGACGAAAGGATTGGCGATGGATTGGCCAAAGCCGTGCTGTTGTAGAAGCTAGCTTCCGTTTCCATTGAAGATGGGGCTCCTGGGGCTCCCTCGGGCAGCAGGTAGGCTGGTGATAGAGGGATGAGTGCGGAAAGGACCTGAAGCTCTGTCTCCGCCTTTGTTGGTGAAGAAGAGTCGGCCTCTTGTCTTGGCAACTGTCGGCGGCTGCTGGAAGATCGCCGGACGCATTTGGGAGACTTCTGGCTCCTGTCCTTGGGCTCCTCACTTCCTTGTAGGAAGGCTAGGAGGTCCTTCTCCCCGGAGAAGATGTCGACAGGCTCCTGGCTGTCCGAGTTTGGCGGTCGTCCCGAGAAGCGTGTTCCGCTTCCTCACCGGCTCCAATTTGCAGCCGGGCTTGCTTCCTCTGGCTCTTCCTCTCCCACCTCTCCTTCCTCTCCCCCTCCTCTTGGTGCGGCGTGGCGTCTGATTCCGGTCTGGGGAAGAGTGTGGGTTGAGGGAAGGGGGTGGAAGGGCGTGGGAGCTAGCGACTGTCGGGTGTAGGACGTGATCGGCGGACATATTTCTCGGGGAGAAATGTGTCAGGGGCCGGTGAAGAGGGCTGGAGGCCGTTGACGATGGGCTGCTAGGGCTTGAGGGTCAACGGCAACAGCAGTGGACAGTGGCTGTGGGATTGGAGTTGGGGCTCAGAGTTCGGCTCAGACGGGCCTCTGAGGTTGTGTGGGAAGTGAGGGGCTCTGATGGGGGGCCTTGGCCAAGAGACTGGCTGTGGCTGGAGGAGTAGCTGGATGGGGCTGGGTACCTCCAATCCTCCCCCCGCCGTGGGGGTGGGGCCATAGTGGCTCGAAGGTGGTGATGGTGTGGAGGAGCGGGG
>JASANA010010455.1:0-10700 GCA_030248095.1 Ptycholaimellus sp. GST1_10
TGAACTGTTGAATCGTTCTAAACAGGTTTTCATCTGCCACACTTTTGGGGTGAATTCAAGGATACCTCAATACTGCTTTAGGCGGAAAAAAGAGTCAAAGCATCGTACGAAGAATACCCTGGTTCCCAACCACGAGTAAGCTATTTGTTGTTATAATAAAAATGTCAGAATTCGTAAATGTTCTATTGTGTAGGTGTCTAAAGGATCACGCAAAAAAGTGATGCAGCTTGAAGCTGAAAATCTACTCTATTCGAATGGGAAAATACCATTCTCTGATCTAAACTGGGACCGAAGTCGAAGTTTCAAGCAAAACTTAGAGCTAAATGACGCCCTATTTTCATATATACCTCGTCGTAATGCAAGAACCAATGCCGGTATCATCTGGTAATGGTTTTGTTTTCTTTTTGATTTATTGGATATTGAAACCAAAAATTTGAGGTTTCTGCTTCAGCATGAAAACGAAATTGCGGAGCACATAAAAGCTTCCAAAATGACATACATGTTGAATCTTCGCAAGAGCAATGGTGATAAAGCTGTGAAAAATGCGCAAGAACTATCTAATGGTTTCCACTCGCAAGGGTTCAAGTGTCCTGCTTATTTATGCTGTCCGCTATGCTGTTCTTCCCTCTAATCTTTTCACCAATTTTGATACATCGATTTGGAAGATTTTTCGGTGGCAAAACCAATACTTTCCCTTTCTCAAGTATAGGGGTCCTAATCACACCAATGACCGCGAAGTGTATAAATAAATATGTGGATTACACATTTATATATATTAAACATGTATTTACATATTTGTATCTATATATATCTAATTTCTACCCAAAAAGTGATGTTTCAAGTGCTCAAATTCCAGGTCTACACCTCCAGTCCTTCCTAAAATAGCATTACCTTTCAGGAAAAAAAAAGTTTGTCCAAATCCGTTGAGAATTCACCCTTTTTCAGCATACCCCATTTTTCAAACTTTCTACCCAAAAAAGTAATGTTTCAAATGCTTTGGGACCAGTCCCACCCCTCCAGATCTTCCTAAAAAGGTCATGACCTTTCAGCAAAAAAAAGTTTGTTCAAAACCGTTGAGAATACGCTATTTCTCAACATACCCCATTTTTCCAAACTTTCTACCCAAAAAAGTAACGTTTCAAATGCTCCGGGACCAGTTCCACCCCTCTAGATCTTCCTAAAATGTTATTACCTTCCAGCAAAAAAAAAGTTTGTCCAAATCCGTTGAGAATTCGCTATTTCTCAACATACCCCATTTTTCAAACTTTCTACCCAAAAAAGTAAAGCTCCCTCCGCTTGGCTGGAGGCGACATTAAAAAGGCGGAAAACAATGAAGAAAATAATAAAAAAGGGAAAGAAGGGTAGCGAGAAAGGGAAAGAAGGGAAACGAGGAAGGGAACAGAAAAGAACAGACTTAAGAGAGCTTTTTAGAGAAAGCCAAATGTTTGAAATTGAGGGACGGACAAAAATTTTTACCCCCTTTTTTTATATTTGACCGCGGAGCTGCCCGAAGGGCCGCTTTGCGGTTTATAGAGGTTACTGAACTTTTGTCCTCATATATATATATGTCTGGAAATGCTGTACACGGGCGAATTCTCAAAACGGATTTGGACAAACTTTTTTTTTCTGAAAGGTAATAATGTTTTAGGAAGATATCGCCGGTAGGAAGCGGTCCCCGAGCATTTGAAACATTATTTTTTTGGGTAGAAAGCATGAAAACTGCAATATAGCGTTTTTGCGCTGTAGCACCTTTAATCTTGAGAATTGCACAGAAGACTTGAGTTTTTTTGTTCACAAGTCGTATATAGCAATTCCAAATCTGTGCTTACTTTTGAAAAGGGTTGAGAAACCACAGACTTACTTTCTTGAGTGACAAACTTTCACGAGCGGCAATGTCATCAATAATAAGTAACAGCTGAACGGCTAAGAATTGCACAGAAGACTTGAGTTTTTTTGTTCACAAGTCGTATATAGCAATTCCAAATCTGTGCTTACTTTTGAAAATGGTTGAGAAACCACAGACTTACTTTCTTGAGTGACCAACTTTCACGTGCGGCAATGTCATCAATAATCAGTAACAGCTGAACGGCTACGAATTGAACAGAGGACTTGAGTTTTTTTGTTCACAAGTCATATATAGCGATTCCAAATATGTGCTTACTTTCGAAAATGGTTGAGAAACCACAGACTTGCTCTTAGCAGTGACAAAATTCCATGCATTCATTGTGTAAGCTGGAAGGTGGTGCGCTCCGCGGTCACCTATTGCGCTTTGCGCCATATACTTGTTTTGATTATATTTTTTATATTTTATATTTTTATTTTATAGACATGATTTAAAGCCTTTTGGTAGAGTATGAGAAAAAAAACTCAAAATTCGATTTTTGGCGAATTTTTGAATGTTAAAAAATGGCCAATTTTTTAATCATCTATAACTCTTGATCAGCTCGACGGATTTCACAAAATGTTCTCACAAAATCTCTCTTAAAAAGAACAAAAAAGTCAGAAGAACGGAAAAGAACAAAGAAAAGCAGAAAAGCAAGTAGAGTAGTAAATTGCAAGCACCCATAGTATCACGCATAGCAAGACAAGCGTAAGCATCCATTAAAAATCCATAGTATAGCTGTCCTTCAACAGGCGGCGATTTTGACTCCGCCGCCAGTAAAAGAACAGCCCTCCTCCAGACAAGTGTCGGCGGATTCGCCACTACTTGGCGGCAGCTTTGAGTAAAAGAATAGCCTCCCTCCAGTTGTCGGGGGGAGGGCCGACGGTGGTAAAAGAACTCATAAGCGTCGGCGGAGGCTCCTCCGCCCCCAACGGCGGAGGCGCCACCGCCTCCGCGAAAAAAGATTGCCCTCTGGACACCAACGACTACATGTTCCATCAACACAGCCCCGAAGGACCATGCTGAGGCCAGAGTCGAAGGCGGCGATGAAGATGGTCCAGTCGTTGTACCACTCTACCATCGTCTTCCTGCTTGCTTCCATTCTTCTTGCCAATTGGTTCTTCCACTTACTTGCCACTTTGATTTTTATTTTATGATTTCTGATGTGCTTTATTTTTAGTGTGCCTTTAAAGATTTTTCAATCATTTACTAATGTTATAATGATTATTCTAGCATTGACTTCAATTTAGTCAACTTTTATTTTTTAATTTGTTCCTTTATAAATTATGGTTCTTATAGGTTGAAAAAGATGAATTGTGAATTTGTATGTTCCATACAGTTCTTGTCAGTGCCAAAAAATATGTGCCAAAGAGTCAATCAGTTTTACTGCAAATCAAATTCGTAAAGGGGCGGAGCAAGGATATTGGTTCGGGGGGGGGGGCAAAATTTCAGAAAATTTTTAGATAATACAAAAATTCCCACATGCGTGCAAAGCGCGCAAAATTTTTTTTCCTTATGTAGCCAGACTGCTGTTTTTTTTACAAAAAAAATCATTTTCATATAAAAATTCGGCTGACTCCCACATTCCCCCCCATGTCGTTTGCCCGCCCCTCAAGGGGCCCCCCCACGCCCTCTGCTGGCCCCCCAACGCATCTGCCCCTCCCCCATGGTCGAACCGCCCAAATCTAAGATGCTCCTAACCATGTGCTAGGTGCTCAATCAGTGCTCAAATCGGCAATTCGGCATTTGGGGGGGGGGATAGTTGGAATAGATTTCGTTTGGGGGGGATAGTTGGAATAGATTTCGTTTTTTGGGGGGGGATAGTTGGAGTAGATTTCGTTTGGGGGGATAGTAGGAGTAGATTTCGTTTGGGGGGGATAGTTGGAATAGATTTCGTTTGGGGGGGATAATTGGAAATGAAAAAAGTACTTTTTTGAGTTATTACCTATGTTTGGTGGTTTCTAAGCAACTATATTTGGTACTGCCACAGTATGCACGGGTTTTGACTAAGCCTAGAGAGGGGAAACAGAATCAGTATCCAAGTTGTATTCAAGATAAGTAGAAAAAATGTTAGGGGGACTCGTCGGTGGGGGGGGGGGGATTTGTACGAGGGGGGGGGGCACATCAGTGGTGGGGGGGGGCAAAAGCTTGGGGGGGGGGGGGGAATTCTGGGAGTCAGCCAAAAATTCAAGTTATGCATGAGGTGAAGCAAATTTTTTTGGCTAATTTATTAAAATGCAATAAATTTAAAGAAAAATTTAAGATTTCTTTGGAAAATTGATGAAAAACTTTAAACATTCTGGCAAATTTAGAATAAATTTGACCTTAATGCGCGTAGCGCAAATTTTTTTTGACTATTTTTCCCTTTGGCTGCCCTAGTTTATGATGATGCAAACATGGTGCTGATTTAGTCTTATTGTGTGTTGAGTTGATATTGATGTGTGCCGTTTCCAAAGCCAGTTTCGTCCGACCTCTAGTTGACGAGGCGGGCGGAAGGGAGGCCGGGATCAGTTGCTCTCTAATGTGGCTCGCTCTGCCCCAACTAGTTTCCGCTCAACCCCCATGACGGTGAAGACGATGAAAGTGTATCTCGCTACGTTCCTGCTGCATATCACCACCGCGTTTGGTAGATCAGAGAGCTGATTAGCTTGATCTGTACCTTCGACCGACCACCTCTACAATGCTACTTCAATGCCCAGCAATACTTCCGCCAACTTCCACTTCCGCAACAACTTCCAGCCTTTGACTTCGCTGCCTTTTCACCAGCAGCGATCGAGTCAAAGCCCCAATCACCGATATACAAAGAGCGGACAGCGAATCGAGCCCAGCCTGCAATGCCGGACTTCGCTTCGCTGCCAGACAGCCCACCCTGCAGCTCCAGAACTTCACTCAGCCAGAGCCGTCCTTGTGAACTTCTATACGGCAGCAACTGGGACTACGCTGCATGGAATTGAAATTGACTTTCGAGTCCTATTTCAATCTCCGATCTTCAACAGCAACATCGCAGTGCCGAGTTTCGAGACATCACGCCATCCTTTGGATGACTGCCAATGAAACTCTGACATCACACGGCCCACTTGCTACCGTAATCTGCTGCGTCAAAGGGTCTTGAAGCAAACTGAAAAGTTCTCTTCAAAGAGCAACTCCCTTCAATGATTTCATTCTATCCTTGCGGATTTTATGAAATCATTCAACGCTGACAATCGAGACAAGATTCGACTTTGCTGCTAGGCATTGAAAATTAACTGAAAAGTTTCTTTTCATGCTGACGTCATCAGCATCGTCAACAGAATTTCATCATCCTGAAATGGATTTTGAACATTCTCTTCAGCTGCCAGCAACCAGCTTTGATCCATCTACGCTGCTGGACTTTGAAATTGACCACTGTCCAATTTCAAAATTCGTTGCTGCCAGCTCCAGTCTACGTCGGCGTGGACGCGACTTTGCTAACCGGGCATTGAAAATCAACTGCAAAGTTATTTTCATGCCTGCTGCGCAAGCATCGTCAATGACAATTTCATTATCCTGGATGGATTTTGAAATTGCCTGCAGCTACCAGCAAACCGATCGCCTTTGCTGCCAGAGTTTGAAAATTGGCTCCAGTCAGTTTTCAAACTTACGGCCACTGCTGCAACTGCCGGCCAGCCCAGGACAGCTATCCAGCAAAAGCAACGTCTATGCTGCTGAAGTTTTGAGATCGCCTTGGACAATTCTCAAAACTCCCTGCTGCCTGCTGCAACCTCGCCGGCCCGCCTGTTTATGAATCCTTGCGGATTTATAAACTTTCGAGCATCGTTGAAGAAAAGCCCAGCCAGTTTCAGAGTCCATGCCCGTCTTTTGACATCGCTTCATTTACGGATCTTTATGATCGCGTAAATTTCGAAAAAGCAACACCGGAAGACAAAAGTCAAAGAGACTCACAAGCGGACTATGCTTTTCTACGCAGACGACTACTGAACCAGGCCCAGCCTAGTGGACTGCCTCCACTGCCGCTTCTACGGGCCCTCAGTCATCTGCAACCTCAGCCTGCTCATCTGCGGCTAGAAGGACCTCTTCGAGGATGGCGTCAGCTCCGAGCACAGCGCCTCCAAGGCCTACTTCCTCTGCGCCTGCCTTTGCTAATGCGCATCGGAAGACTGGGCCAATGACCCGCCCACTCCTCCTCCTTCTACCCGCCATTGAAGATAGCGCCGACTCTGGACAAAGTCCGCCGCTTTTGCTACAGCTTCCTGGAGCACCACAACCGCGTCCAGATCTCCAAGGACTGCAACCAGTGCGGGATGCTGGACGGCTTCGACTGTGGCCTCTGCCACTTCCAGCTCAACAGCGCCTACACTGGAACTCTCCAGGACTCCATTCTGATCGACGCTGACTACGGCTTGCTGCCTCTACTCTGCTCCAGCATCAAGCCGCACAAGTCCAGCGTGTTCGCCTTCTTCAACCTCGGCAACTTCATGGACGCCCTCTGCTCCATGAAGCACTGCCCGTTGGAAGACGCATCTGCCGAGTTCCTCAAAGAGGCCTCAAACCTCCACCCTCCCTCCTCTTCCATCCTGAGAGGTCGGTGGCGTACAAGGCCTACGGAAACCTGGGCAGCTTCCCCAACCGCATCTGCACTTCATGATCGCATACGCCGTCATGCAGTTCGCCTCCTGGAAGACGTCCTCTACAGACCTTCAAAGGTCCCCTGCCCTACACCCTTCCCCTTACTCCGCCCAGCAGTAAGAGGTCGGTGGTGTACACGGCCAACGGGAACATGGACGGCTTCCTCTCCGGCTTTGGCCAGCCCGCCGGCGACTGGGCCAACTTCAATCCCATCGCCGCCTCCAAGACTTTGCACTATCTGCGAAGATATGCAAATTCTTTCAACGCTTCTTTCGACAATTCCAAAATAGGCGAAAGAGACGCTAAACTTAAAGTTTGCGTAACTCAAACTGGGCCTATTTTGGAGCGGCATTCTGGAAGCGCCGCCGCGCTCGCCGCCTCAACTCCGCCTACTCTCTGCCCAGCCACGAAAGCCTTTTCTGGCCTGGCCTTCTGAGAGCAGCTTCCTGGAGTTCAGCTCAATACGGCGAAGAACTCAAGAAATAGCGCTGATTCGACCTCTGCAATTGCTCCTTGTCATCCCGAGCTGCGTTCAATTCCTACACCGCAGCTACCAGAGCAATTGTCCAGTGTCATCCCGAGCTGCGTCAATCTTCGCCGCCGTAAACCCGAGCAAATTGGCCTGTCATCCCGAGCTGCGTCATTTCTTCGCAGCTCAACAGCTACAATTTGCTCCGCGTCATCCCGAGCTGAATCAATCCATGACACTGTCAACCCGAGCAAAGTGCCTTCTGTCATCCCGAGCTGCGTCATTCTCTGCGCAGCTGCGACAATTTGCTCAGTGTCATCCCGAGCTGCGGCAAGTTGAGATGACTGTCATCCCGAGCTGCGTAACTTCAGCGCACCTCTCAGAACAGCCTCAATCAACGTCGCAAGAAGCAAGCAGAAAGTAATACTTTCTGAAACTGACGGCCTCTGGCCCTCTTTCGGTGCCTCAAAAGAGCTGCCTCCAAAGGCTCTCCGCAATCCCCCAAGCGGCCCAGTTCCAGCAAGAAGCTCCTGCCCGGCTTCCTCTTCATGGCCGCCTTCAACAACGTCCGCGTCCCCTACACCCCTCTACCCCCCCTCCAACCTCCTATGTGACAGGCGTTTAAGCAGCAATGGCGAATGCGCCCCCTTCTGCCTTCATTTGGCCCAGAGCCTCCAAGGCTCCGTCCACGGCGCACAAGTTCAGCTTGTTTGCTCACTTCTCCGCCGCCGGCCGAGAAGGAAGAGTACCCTGGACGGGAACCTGAACCAACTGGCCAGGGCCTAGCCGACCATCAGACAGAAGAGCATCGTTCGCATCGCCTCTGCCAATGTCATCAGCAATGACACCTCAAACCTCCCTCTTCAATCCTTATCTCCTAAGGATGGGAGCCGAAGACTAGCTTCTGCTATTGCCGCTTCGAGGTCATCGTATTTTGCGGCACCAGCGCATCTGCAAGTCTTCCTAACACCCCACCTCTACCCTCCAGCCTCACACCCCATAGCTGAGACAGGCCAAGATTAGCCTTTTGGCGCACGCAGAGCTTCTCCAGCCAGCGCCTCTCAGACAACAGACTGGAGTTGAAGACAAGCCCCTTCTATCGCCGCTTCAAGAACACTGCCATTCACATGGCCGGCGTATCTGCGAGTCTTCATAGCACCTCCTCTCTGCCCCAGCCTTCCAAACTGGGCCGGCCAAAATTGGCCTCGAGTGCGCTCTGTCCAGCCAAGCATGCCTAGCTGGGCATCTCCGAGACGCAGAGCCTCTCCAGCCGGCGCCTTTTTGACAGCGCACAGATGGACGCCGACAGACCCCTACCCCTCCTCAACCTTCCCTTTCCATCTACCCCCAAGCACTCCTTGCGGAGCCTCAAGGCCCAGACCGGCTTCAGCAAGCGCCACTTGGACAGTGTACAGATGGACTTCGATGGACCTGGCAAACTTTCCATCACTTACACTTCTATACCTCCTTCAACCCTGCAACTGTTCATATCCGACATGGCCAAGGCCGCCGAGCTGAACGCCTAGAGCTTCTAGCGCTTCTGCGACGAGCACGGCCTCAACTGACTCTACCTTGGCAGCGGATAGATGAACAGTCCGATTGCGCACCTTCATCCTACCCCTCTACCTCCTTCTTAGAGGCCTTGGATGGAGCGGCATCGAAAAGCGCCCTCAAAGACTACGCCATCCTTGGCTTGAAAGCAGGACAAGAATGCCTCTGCCCATCTCCAGCCAGTGGAGCTGATTAGCCCTGCCTTTCAAGTCACCGCCGAACGGGAACATTAAAGTTTAACTTTAATGAAATATTCGGTGGAAATTCGACGCTTCTATTATCCTAAATGCAGATAAAAGAAGAAGTCTCAAGAACTTCGGTTCTATGGCGTCTGACTGAGATTTACCGACCTTCTAAACGGCGCAAATCTGCCAGGACTGCGGCTTCAAGGCCTCCGCCTACGGCTTCGGCTTCGGCCTCCAGGTCTCCGCCTCCTACATGACGCCCATTGACCTCCACTCATTCCTCGCCAATCAATCGATTGCCAAGAATGATGGGTCAATGATCTTCAGCGGCCAGCACATTTCCTCCCAGCTTATCAGCTACAAAGGACTGAAATGCGTCTGGCACGGGCCTCCGGCCAACTTCTACTAGGCCTTGTTCATCAAGCTCAGCGGCATCTGGACCGCCTTCAACTGCAACATGAACAAGACACGGGCCTCCGGCCACACTTCGACGGCCTGAATCGGCAGGCACAGGCCTCCGGCCACTAGGAGTTCAACCTGTCCCTGCACTCCCGTTCCAGCAGCCTTCCTCTGTGGACTCTGACTGCGGACGGAAAGTGTCAAACAGCAGCAGCTCAATCGAGTCAATCTGTCCCTGCAGTTCCCTTTCAACAGCCTTCCTCTGTGGACTCCGACTGCGGGTGGGAATTGACAAACAGCGTGACTAAGCCTCAAGGGTCAACCCCCTCATCTCTAGCAGCCTTCCTCTGAGCAACCTCGCTCTTTGGACTCCGACTGCAGACCTGAGGATGACCAACGACGCGGCATCTGACCTTCACATTTCTTTCACAGCAGCCTTCCTCAGGGGACTGCGACTGCAATCGCTAGCAGCCTTCCTCTGTGGACTCCGACTGTGGATTGAACCGTGAACTCAGATGCCCTGCGACAAGCCCCGCCTAAGAGCTACCAGGAGCCAGCGGGCAACAACTACTCGGCCTCTTGCTACTCAATCCGTCGCCCTTATGGGGGGGAGGCGGAACAACTGCAAGGGCATGCCCTGCCCACCCTCTCCCGCATTGCTGAGGAAGCGGGAGAGAAGCAGGATCAAGGCAGGGGCGGCCGACATGGGAGCGGCTGCCACGTGAGGGAGCTGGCAAAGCACCCTCGTTCTTACTCACTTCGGGCTGAGGGCCCACCTTGTTACTCTGCAAAGGCCTAGTACGCCTTTTGCCACCTCGCGCCATCAACAGATGGGAGGAGGATGCAGAGGAGAGCGAATTTGTCTTACGGGACTCTGAGCTGATGAGCACAGAATTCGCGACCGCGCAGGCCTACTAGGAGGCAATGACAGTGCCCAGCCTACCAAGCGGCTGGTTATCAACGTGGGAAGGAGTACGGAACACAAAACCCTCAGCCTCCGTCGAACTCTGCCAGGGGATGATTCGACAAGTGCAGACTATGACGAGTCTGCTTAGCAGCCAACTAGGTGGCTGATCTCGTCAGTGCGGGCCAAAAGGAGTCCGCCTCGCAGCCAAACGGGCGGCTGACTGGATGAGCGCAGACTAAGGAGTCTGCTTAGCAGCCAACTACGCGGCTGATTCTCGTCAGTGCGGGCCACAAGGAGTTCACCTTCGCAGCCTACTCGGTGGCTGACTGGATGAGTGCAGACTACCAAGAGTCTGCTTAGCAGCCAACTACGCGGCTGATTCTCGTCAGTGCAGGCCACAAGGAGTCCGCCTTTGCAGCCTACTCGGTGGCTGACTGGATGAGCGCAGACTAAGGAGAGTCTGCTTAGCATCCGACTATGTGGCTGATCCTCGTCAGTGCGGACCACGAAGAGTCCACCTTGCAGTTAAACTGGCAGCTGACTGGACGAGTGTAGACTACGAGGAGTCTACTTCGCAGCCGACTAAGCGGCTGATTTTGATGAGTGTGGACTACTAAGAGTCCGCTTCGCAGCCAAGTTCGTGGCTGACTGGACAAGCGGACTACGAGGAGTCTGCTTCGCAGCCGACTAAGCGGCTGATTT
>JASANA010010456.1:0-12724 GCA_030248095.1 Ptycholaimellus sp. GST1_10
TTTATTAGGTAGAAAGGTTGAAAAACGGGGTATGTTGAGAAATGGCCAATTCTCAACGGATTTGGACAAACTTTTTTTTTCTTAAAGGTAATACAATTTTAGGAAGATCTGGCGGGGTGAAACTGGTCCCAAAGCATTTGAAACATTACTTTTCTGGGCAGAAAATTGGAAAATTGCAATATACGGTTTTTGTGCTCTAATACCTGAAGTCTTGAGAATTGCACAGAATACTTAATTTTTTTTGTTCACAAGTCTTATATGTTGATTCTAAATCTGTGCTTAGTTTTGAAATTGATTGAGATACCACAGACTTGCTTCTTTGAGTGACAAATATTCATATATAGGATGCGCTCCGCGGTCACCTATTGCGCTTTGCGCCATATACTTGTTTATTATTTTATTTGAAGAAGTGCTGAAAAGAAACAAACAATTGGAAACAATTAAATGGATAAAATAAATTGTAAATCAACGGCAAGAAAATCAATAAGCCCCAATATAATACGAAACAAAAACAAAAAGATACCGAGAAAGGTCGCTGGTGATCAGCTGCTGCACTGCTGACGAGGACTGGTCTGGTGAACCGGGCCTATTGCCAGGGCCTTTGCCAGGGCCTTTGCCAGAGCCTTTGCCATGGCCATTGCGGGAGCCTTTGCCATGGGACGCTGTGGCTGTGCTTGCAGTAGAGTCGGCAGTGGACGCCGCAGCTGAAGAAGAACCTGAGGGAGAGATGGTGGATGTAGTCGGTGTCGCAGTTGCTGAGATGCTGCTGTTGGTACTATTGAAATCGAATGGAGCTAGATTGCGTAGGACAGGAATGCGGTCGGTGACGTTGCTGGGGAGTGGCTTTTCAAAATAGTGCCAGGTGCAGAAATCGCTGCTGCAGTTGAAGAGGGGCTGGTTCGGGCGGTCAGGGTGGGAGTAGGCGAGCTGATAGCCGAGCGGCATGTCCAGGTAGTAGGTCTGGTTGTAGCCGCAGAGTGGGAGAAGGATATAGCTGCGAGGGTCGTCCTGTGGGGCGCCAATCTTGCGGATGAGGTCAGCGGCGCAGTAGAAGCAGCCGCTGAGATTGCCAAAGGGTTGATGGAGGCCTATGAGGCAGAAGACCATGTCTGGAAGGTTGCCCCGGTCCTGATTGGAGCAGAGATAGGTGATGTGATGCTGTCGGACGAGGTCATGAGACCGTAAAATGTTTAACATAACTTCATTGAAAAGATTACAGGTCATATAGTATTTGTTGAGGCAAGCATGCTTGAATGACGGAAGACCGCTGGGCTGTTTTGTCACATTATCGTAGCGGAAAAGGGCTATGCGCCAGCAGAAGAAGCAGCCAGAGGCCATGTTGACATTGCTTAGCGATGATGGAGATCTATAAAAAGAAAAATGCTGATCGGCGCAGGAAAGGTTGGTCGCAGCCGGTAGTTGAGCCCTGAGAAAGGGAAGCATGTCAGTAGTAAAATCCACAACTGCACTCGGCAAATTCGGAAAGCGCCTGTAATCGGCCAAGAGTCGGCTTGGGTAACCAATCGAAGCATCCGTAATGCAACTGCGTGCCGCATAAGCCTCCTTTTTTTGACCACCAAATGAGTGCTCCACTAAAACTGGCAAGTAAGCTCCGTCTGCAACATTTTGGTTTTTAGGCTGATACATGCAATGCTCACCAGCAAGAGGGGAACATACAAAAGCTAGAGCTAGATCAGACTTTTCCAATGCTTTTCCTAACTTTTCACTTCTATACACCAGAAACATGGTACAGCTTGAGCAAAGCTGATTACTCACTCGGTCTTTCCCGGCAAAATGCAGTAAATTAATGGTTTGATTGGAAAAAATAAGGCCTTCCAAGCAAGTAAGTCGATTGCTGAAATCCTTTGGTAAGAGGTCGAGCAGAGCGGGTACATTCTTAGTGGTCTCGGGTGGCAGGCTTTGGTACAGCAACTTCTCATTGCAATTGTCATCGGTGCATTGGTAGAGTGGCCGGTTGGACTGATGCTCGTCGCCAAGGACATAGCTGGGTGGGATATTGATGTAGTTGGTGTCATTGAGGGCGCAGAAGGGAAGAAGGACGTAGCTGTTGGCTTTCGTTGCCTCCGCGGCCTCTCGACGAATCAGCTCAGCACCACAGAAGGCACACCCGGAAACATTGTAATGATACTCTGGTGCCAGGCCCACAAGACAAGTGACGGTTTTGGGAAACGACTCATCGGAGCAGCTGAGACTGACGTTGAAATTTTTGGGGACTGTGGCCGAAAAAGTGCTGGAAACATTGTGGCAGGAGGCGTCCTTGATGCAGGTTAGCTGGAGGTTTGGATTGTGGCTGGGTTGACGGGTAACGGGGTCGATAGGGAATACGGCTATTCGATGGCACTGAATGCAGTTGCTGGACGTGGCAGTGTTTTTGGACAGTGGAGCACTGAAAATTCCGTTGGCACAGTGGCGACTAGCGCCCATATTCAGCTTTTTCGGGTCGGAAAGACTAGTCACGAATTGTTGCACAACAACGTCAGACGGTTTCAGCTGATTCAGGTAGAGCTGCAAAAGCGGGCTTGGGTCGCTCAGGAAAGCCTTGGCACTGCAAGCATAGAGGTAGTAGGTCTTTCCGCCCTGCGTCTTGCCCTCAACGTAATCCAAGAACTCGCTTTTGCCGTCGTGCGTCTTCTTTAGCTGGTATTTGCAGGCGTCACTGTTGGCGGCTTCTGAAGAACATTCAAAGCTGAGAGCCAGGTCATCTTTTGTTACTGGATTGCTCGATTTCACAGCAGCGGAACTTGCCAAAACGGTGAGTGTGCAGCTGACGCATGTTTTGGTCTCCTTGATGTACAACTGGTTCAGCTTCAGATCGTTCTTGACCATGCCGTGCAGACACTTCATTCCAGCCACGCTTCCTAGACTCACCCAAACGATTAGCCAAAGCATTAAGCATCCTGATTTTTCTCCCGATTTCATATCTTCTGCTCGAATTTTAGATTTCTGACCTTACGTACGTTACGGTTAAAATTGCAATTTTAAAACAAGTATATGGCGCAGAGCGCAATAGGTGACCGCGGAGCTAAACACCTCACAAGTCTTAACTTTTACGAGTTTTACCCAAATAAGGGATGTTTCAAAAGGTTGGGGACCAAATCCAGAACGTTGCAGAATTTTATTACCTTTCAAGTAAAAAAGTTTGTCACAAACCATTGAAAATTCGCCATTTCTTAACATACCCCATTTTTCAACCTTTCTACTCAAAAAAATAATGTTTCAAATGCTCCGGAACTTGTTCCAGCCCTCCAGATCTTCTTAAAATTTTATTACCTTTCAGCAAAAAAAGTTTGTACCAATAAGTTGAGAATTCGCCATTTCTCAACAAACCCCATTTTTCAACCTTTCTACCCAAAAAAGTAATGTTTCAAATGCTCCGGGACTTGTTCCACCACTCCAGATCTTCTTAAAATGTTATTACCTTTCAGCAAAAAAAAAGTTTGTCCCAATCCGTTGAGAATTCGCCATTTCTCAACATACCCCATTTTTCAACATTTCTACCCAAAAAAGTAATGTTTCAAATGCTCCGGGACTTGTTCCACCCCTCCAGATCTTCTTAAAATTTTATTACCTTTCAGCAAAAAAAAAGTTTGTCCCAATCCGTTGAGAATTCGCCATTTCTCAACATACCCCATTTTTCAACCTTTCTACCCAAAAAAGTAATGTTTCAAATGCTCAAATTCCGGGTCTACCCCTCCAGATCTTCCTAAAATAGCATTACCTTTCAGGGGAAAAAAAGTGTGTCCCAATCCGTTGAGAATTCGCCCATTCCCAGCATTTCCAGATACATATATATATATATATATACGCATATATCAGGACAAAAGTTCAGTAACATCTATAGACCGCGGAGCGGCCCTTCGGGCCGCTCCGCGGTCAAAAATTTATTTTGTAAATCATTGGTTACCTTAAGGTAAAACAAAAAAAAAATTTCTCTACGTTTGCCAGAACTTTTCGAAGATAACGGCCATGATAAACAGTTTTGTCTCGATTTGAGTTTTGATTTTTAAAAAGGTTGGTTGCTTTACTTTTCTTTCCTAGATGCATAGGTAAGGTCAACAAAGAATAATTTACTGTTATGTTACTTGGGCACTAATAATTGTTTAATTTAGCTCCTGATTGATATACTACGAAAATTTGGCGGATGCATCTTATGTTCTCAACCTGACATCTATGAAGTTCTGTGAATCATGTATTCTTAATGACTCACCTGCTCGGAGCTTTAGCAAACAGCGAATGTTCCCGGATAAACCTTGTGAAAATGATACCAAGATATAGACCTTTTAACGCCCTGTATACTTCGACAATGACTTTTACCTTCACTGCTGCATCGTTGTAGAAGATCATATTTAGAGCGCTTCCCGATGTTTGCGTTCTAATATTTGCAGATACTGGATTTCCTAGCCTGTTGTTGCATAGGCCATGGAGTGTGCGGCTTTGGTCTTTTGAAGCCTGACAAATGCTCCAGTACAGACTACGTCACTATTGGAGCGCAAGCACAAATTGCCGTCCTCGTTTTTTGGTGCCCCTATTTTGACAAAATCAATTGTCCCATCAGTTAATCGGCTTGTAGGTGCTTTATATTGCTGATAACTAGCGCATGGATAATGCTATCCTTTTTTGAATAATAGTAAGATTCTTTAACAATAGTAAGATTTTTTGAAAAATTTCTTTTGAAATGGCGCTTAGCAAGTGATAAGTATTGGAGGAGACGGTGTTTGGATCGGTCGTGGCGTACTTCATGTGATCAGCGGGTCTTTAGAAGTTTGGCTCTCGGTGGCTTCTGAACATGTTCTCTACCTACTGGCTGGAACTGAAGCTTGGCAAGCAGCCGCAGTATTTGGCAGCAATTCTTTCGGCCCTGTCCTCTTTCCTGGCTTACAGATCTACTAAGGGTAGCACGACAATTCCCTCCCAAGACAATTCCCTCCCGACAATTCCCTCCCGACAATTCCCTCCCGTAAATTCCCTCCCGATTATTCCCTCCCGACCATTCCCTCCCGACAATTCCCTCCCAGACAATTCCCTCCCAAGACTATTCCCTCCCGACAGTTCCCTCCCATATTTTTTTCATGCATTCTTTCATATTTCTCAAGCTCCATACGTTTTTTTTCTTCCAGCAAAGTAAAGCTGGTTACTGCTAGGTTTTAGGGACAAAAGCAAGCAAGTTTTTTCGTGGAAAAATCCAGCTCATTTTGATAGAAACCCTAGCGTACAGGTATTCAAAATGTAGTATCGTTTAATTAGATTTTTAAAAATTTATTTGTGAATAAGCAAAGCAAATATTAATGCCTTTGTTCTTAGCCATGTAAAAATGAAGCCTAGCACAAGCCAAAGGATTTTTCAGCAATACAATAAGGTTGAAAGGTCAAAATTATATTTCAAAACTGTCTGGAGGACAGCAGCTCAGCTGCTCATTGGCTGGCACTGAATGCAAAGGCTTGTGAAAAACATAAGGAATTGTCGTAGAACCCTACTAAGCTTTGCATTTATTTTTGCGCTAAGAATGCTGGTATTCCAAATAAGGACATTTTGCGCGGGATTATATATATATATATATAACTGGTACCATCGCCAAAGCGAAAGTAATGCTCTTTTCTCCATCAATGACCCTGAGTTAAAAGACAAAGAAATACAGCAATTACTAGTGGAATCTGCTTCTTTGACAGTTGTATTTTGTTTTGGCGCGCAATTTAAGGTCTCTTTTCAGGGCGCGCCAAAACAAAATTCAAATATCGCAGCAGATTCCACTAGTAATTGCTGTATTTCTTTGTCTTTTAACTCAGGGTCATTGATGGAGAAAAGAGCATTACTTTCGCTTTGGCGATGGTACCAGTTATTTCTTCAACTTTTAACTGTCACAAATTAAAAATCAAATGGGGCGGATTGAACCTGAAGGCATGATAAAGGCAGTTTATTTTAACCAATGCACGAGATGTTCGAATTAGCAAGAGCTCATGCTAGATAAAAAATTTGGGCCGCAACATCAGTGGGAGAAAAGAGCTATTCTTTGGCTCAACGATGGAGCCAGATGATTCCTTACCTTTAAGCATGCAAAAAAAGAAAAAAATATTTGGTGTAGGAATCGAACCTGATGTAAACATCACATGGTTATTCAGTCTAGCCACTACACCACTGCTGCGCTATTGTCAGGCTAATGTTAAGACTTTTATAAAAACTGCGCAGTCTTTATTAAACCGTGGCGAATGAATACCTACACCCATTCATGGAGGAGATGCGAAGAAGGGGAGTGAAAGGAAGGGAAGGGAAGGAGTTCGTACGGCACTTTTCTTTTCCAATTTTCATCCTTAAATCATGAGTTTTCTGCTCTCTTTCGCGAATACCCCCCACAATTCGAAGTTGCTCTTTCCAATGCAAAAAGAATATGAGCAATTGGTTCAATATTAGTTGAGAAAAACTCTGATCAATTTTAAGATCTGGCAATAACCCTCAAAACATACACCTGGGTCGAAAAGAGGGGCTGGGCGCTGACGGTCGCTATGCTCCCTCGCGCCAGCCCAATATATATTGCTGATGGGGCGAGCCCCCCCCCAGCCCCCCCCCCCCAAAGGTTACACCCCCCCCCCAAACATACACCCCCCCCCCAAGAGAAACACCCCCCCAAGAGATACACCCCCCCCCCCAAAGGGTATATATTGAAAAAAATTTTATTAGCTTAAAATGCTTCTCTTTACATATCTCGAAATTTAAACTCAAGGAATTTTTTTCTAAACAACTAAATACCTACTTTTTTTGAAAAATAGTTAGTCTATACCATGTTCGTCATGCTACACGTTAGTCTAAACCGCTATACCGGGTGCGCCGCGCAAGTTTTGACAAAATTTAGACTTCAATTACTCAGGTCCAAAATAAGTTACATACCTGAAAATTTAACACAACGTACTCCTAAGCTTACTTAAAGAAACCATAAATTTTTATTAAATTGCGATCATTTCTTCTAGAGTTATAGGCCTTTAAGTGAGGGCAGCGCAAATTTTGCCAGTTTACCCTGTAATTACAAAATTTGGGACACATTTTGGACTCCATTTCATAGGTCCAAAGAAACAATGATTGCTCAAATTGAAGACCAACATAAGCCAAAGGGAAAATGCTAAGCCTTTGAATGCATTGCTGTTTTTATGGTTGTACATATTGCCTAAAATATTGCATATATTGGAGCTAATTTCTGAAAATTCGCTGATGGACACAACAGCGGTTTTTAGGATTTTTGACAATTACATTAAATTCTATTATGGGCTCCAGAAAAATCCGAGATGCTTCCAAATTTCCATAGTTATTGTTCATACAATTGGCAAAAATGTATGTTATTGTGAGCCCATCATGTTTGGCTGGACCTGAGAAATTTGCAAAATACTGTAATTACAGAGTTAACGGGCAAAATTTGGGTTGCCCTCACATAAAGGCCTATAACTCTAGAAGAAATAATTCTAATTTAATACAAATTTAGATGTTCTTTAAGGAAGCTTAGATGTATAATGTGTTAAAATTTCAAGCATGTAACTTATTTTGATCCTGACTTATTGAGGTCTAAATTTTGTCAAAACTTGCGCGGCGCACCCGGTATAGGGCATAGCCAACACAAAAACTAAAAGGCTCGTCCTTTCACTGTGGCAGTACCTACTAGTTAGTCCTTATCGAGTTGATCACTTTAAAACATCAATGAACTCGGTATAGACTAACTAGTAGGTACTGCCACAGTCATGACCTCGTCGAGGACGAGCATGCGTCTAAGCTTTTGGGCTGACACCTGGTTTCCCCCCCATGAGATTTCCCCCCCCCAAGCAATAACCCCCCCCCCCTCATGAAAGTTTCCCCCCCATGAAGGTTTCCCCCCCATGAAGGTTTCCCCCCCCCCCCAAGAATTTTACCAATAACCCAACACCCTGGGCGAACTCGTCCCCTAGTTGATACGGCTCAGCAGTAAAACTAGGTGAAAATAGGTGAAATTGTGTCTTGGGGGGGGGGGAACTAGTCGTCGATTTCGAGGACTAGTTTCCCCCCCCCCCAAGAGTTTTGACGACTAGTTTCCCCCCCCCCCCCCCAAGACACAATTTCACCGATTATCAACTAGGGGACGAGTTAGCGCTGGGTGTGTGGGTATAGGTAAAATCTTGGGGGGGAATCCTTCATGGGGGGGGGGGGTCATCCCCTTGGGGGCCGGTAACCCTCCATGGTGGGGGGGTTATGGCCATGGGGGGGGGGGGGGAAACTAGGCATGAGCCAGCTTTTGAGTTGGAATCTTGAAAGGTACTCCTGGTAGGGGACAAGCCCCTACTCCTGGTAGGCATGCGCCCGCCATCCGGTATAGACTAACTATGTTTGTAAAAAAAGTAGGTATTTTATCATCTACATGAAAATTCCGTGAGTTTAAATTTCGAGATATGTAAAGAGAAGTATGTTAAGGCAATAAAAAAATTTTCAATATATACCCTTTGGAGGGGGGGTGTATCTCTTGGGGGGTGGGTGTAACCCTGGGGGGGAGGGTGTATCTCTTGGGGGGTGGGCGAAACCTCATTGGGGGGTGTAACCTTTGGGGGGGGTGGGGCTCGCCCCATCAGCCATATATATATACTAGTAATATGGGTCAGTGGCCGCGCTTCGCGCGGCCACCTTAAGTTAAAGTTTAAGTTAAAGTTACACAACCAATTACATCCCTTAAAATCTTCCTTAAACATATTGACCTTTCAGAAAAATGATATAATAAGATTTATTCAAAGTTGAAAACTCATTTTGAGGACAATAAGAGAGCCACGTTTTTGAAAGCATCTTTAGTCTAAGCAGCTCAAAGAACTCAAAAACTTGATGCATGCAATCTCTCTAGGTCAACGAACATAACATTGACTGGGTTTATGGTGACTTAACTTTGCCTTGTAGAATTATTTGATTTATCCCAAAAACATCAGACTCCTGGGTGGGCAAGAAATCGAAAAATTGGCATCACTCAATCCATTTTTTTTCCAAATATTTTACTGAAAACGTTGAAAATTAAACAATGGATTTTGAGTAGAATTGTTGAAGCTTTAAGAGGCAGTATGCGAGAGGATTGAGACGACTTGTAGGAGGGGTATTCCACTTCCGAAAAATCGAAGGTTCGAGTTGGAAGCTGTGATTGGGCCATGGTTTTAGTCCATTTAGTTGTCATCTCAGCCCAAGAAACCCTGGCCCAAAATATGGCTCCCTTGCAGAGAAATGGCCATTTTTCGAACACCTACTTTTTTGACCCTTGGAGCACCGGAAAATCAAATTTTGACCAATTTCAACCAAAATTATTAAACGAACCCCCAACTTTTATATATCAATCGAACCGCAAAAATACAACAAGTTTTATGGTGACAATGATTTTTTCCAAAAGAAAAATTTTTTCAACTGATTTTTGAAAAAACCGATTTCTGCATTTTGCAATTTTGGGCACAAAAAAACTGATTTCAAAAAATGATCAAAAAATTAAAGGTTAAGACCTAGCCAATCTTTTTATTCATATTCTTGCCGTCATTTTGGTATATATTACATTGCAAATGGCGATGTGACAGTCGGAAATTTTTTTGATTGAAACTTGCAAGTCCGATTTTGCCCCTATGTTATAACATAGGCAAAAAATCACCAAAAAAATTTTGTTCTCAAAATTCGAATATTTTGGCCTGAAATGTTCTATTAGGTTCCCATACACCCCGCTGTATCATTTGTTTCCCCAGATTTTGTCTCAATCTGCTCAAACTGAAATGCCCTTTTTCCTATGCTTTAACATTGCCTATGCTATAACATAGGAAAAAGGGCATTTCAGTTTGAGCAGATTGAGACAAAATCTGGGTAAACAAATGATACAGCGGGGTGTATGGGAACCTAATAGAACATTTCAGGCCAAAATATTCGAATTTTGAGAACAAAATTTTTTTGGTGATTTTTTGCCTATGTTATAACATAGGGGCAAAATCGGACTTGCAAGTTTCAATCAAAAAAATTTCCGACTGTCACATCGCCATTTGCAATGTAATATATACCAAAATGACGGCAAGAATATGAATAAAAAGATTGGCTAGGTCTTAGCCTTTAATTTTTTGATCATTTTTTGAAATCAGTTTTTTTGTGCCCAAAATTGCAAAATGCAGAAATCGGTTTTTTCAAAAATCAGTTGAAAAAATTTTTCTTTTGGAAAAAATCATTGTCACCATAAAACTTGTTGTATTTTTGCGGTTCGATTGATATATAAAAGTTGGGGGTTCGTTTAATAATTTTGGTTGAAATTGGTCAAAATTTGATTTTCCGGTGCTCCAAGGGTCAAAAAAGTAGGTGTTCGAAAAATGGCCATTTCTCTGCAAGGGAGCCATATTTTGGGCCAGGGTTTCTTGGGCTGAGATGACAACTAAATGGACCAAAACCATGGCCCAATCACGGCTTCCAACTCGACCGAATCTGCTTGTGGGGCATTTGCATTTTGTTTTCGCGCGCAGTTCCAGGACTCTTTTCATGCACGCTCAAACAAAATACAGATGACACAGCAGATTCTATTAGTAGTAGGAAAATTTCTTTGGCTTTATACTCGGGGCAGTCGATTTTTGGGAGAAAAGAGCTTTACTTTCGGCTTGCCGATGGTACCAGATATTTCCTCAACTTTAAATATACAAAAATTAAATTATGTCAATTTATGTACTTTATTCTTTATTGTTGTTTATAGTTTAAGTTTAAGTTGTTTATAGTTTTTTAGATAAATAAATAAAACAAAATAATAAATAAATTAGTGAAATATTTTAGTTTTACACTCGATTTTTTGGGAGAAAATAGCTTTACTTTTGGCTTCCCGATGGTACTGGTTATTTCCAACTTTAAATTTTAGAAAAATAAAAGTTATGCTGGAGAAGGTTTCGAACCCATCAGTCAGATCCAGCAGCCAACCGCTTGCACCACTACACCACTGGCGCATATGGCATAATCTATAACTGAAGGTTTATAAATAAGCAATACATATTGAGGCTAAAGGACGAGGGGAAAGGGTGGGGGGATGAAATGAATACCTACTCTCGTTCATTAGCAGATGCGAAGCAGCAGGGCAGCAGGGCAGCAGGGCAGGGCAGGAATTCGGACGGCAACTTTTTTTCAATTTTCTCCATCAAATCCAAACTTTTATGCTGCTTTTCGCGAGTACCCCCCATAATTCGATGTTGCCCTTTCCATTGCAGCAAAAATCAGCGCAATCGGTGCTATCTGGGTTGAGAAAAACGCTTATCAATTTTGAGATCTGGCAATAACCCTCAAAACATACACCTGGGTCGAAAAGAGGGCCTGGGCGCTGACGGTCGCTGCGCTCCCTCGCGCCAGGCCAATGAGGTTGTGATTCCGGAGCCCGTACTCCTCGGTTTTTCAACGAAATTGGCTGAAATTTTGCATGAAGGTCCGTCTGGGTAGTGGCTCGGGACGTTTTTTTGGGATGGGCGAAATTTTTTGTATTTCGCCTAAAACTAAAAATTTTGATGTTTCAAAATACAAAAATCCATAAAACCCTGGTTTTTCAATGAAATCAGCTGAATTTTGGCAGGTACGTCCATCAAAGCTATATCTTGAATGTATTAGGAGGAATTCACGAAATATTCATTATTTCTTGATTTATGGCGAAAAACCTAAAATCTTGATGTTTCAAAAGTTTGAACAAGCATAAATCCCTGGTTTTTCAGTGAAATCAGCTGAAATTTGGCAGGTACGTCCATCAAAGCTATATCTTGAATGTGTTAGGAGGAATTTACGAAATATTTGTTATTTTTTGATTTATGGCGAAAAACCTAAAATCTTGATGTTTCAAAAATTTGAACAAGCATAAATCCCTGGTTTTTCAATGAAATCAGCTGATTTTTGGCAGGTATGTCATCCAAGATTATATCTTGAACGTATTAAAAATGGTTTACGAAATATTTATTATTTACTAATTTATGGCCAAAAATTTAATATATTGATGTTTCAAAAATTCGAACAAGCATAAATCTTTGGTATTTCAATGAAATCAGCTGATTTTTGGTAGGTGTGTCCGTCAAGGTTATATCTTGAATGTATTAGAAAGAATTTACGAAACATTTATTATTTATCAATTAATGGCCAAAAATTTGAAATATTGATGTTTCACAAATTGGAACAAGTATTTTTCCAATGTTTTTTCAATGAAATCAGCTGAAACTTTTAGCACAACTTTAAATGAGTTAAAACTGTATGTGGCGCTGCAAACGTTGGAGTTTAAATCAGGCCGCTCACCTATTGGCGATAGCATGATTGGGCTGCATGGGTCCCGCTACACGGGTGCTCAGCTTTTTTCATGCGTTTGCCTCTTTTTTGGTCTTTTGACTCTTTTACAAACCGCACCCCACCAGCCAATTACAGCCACACCAAGTGAATGTAACAGCTAACACCTGGCTGTCCTCAAGGGACTTCAAAGATTAGGCACCCAACCCGAGTGGGGTTAGGTTGCCAAAGAGGTTTGAGGCTTATTTGTTTGGGAATATTTATGTGTAATGGCTAAAACTTCACTTCAATGAGTAGCTTCCAAATCTGTGCAGTTCTAAAACATTGATAAAAGTCACATTTTCGATGTTTTAAGCACTTTCCCGTGATCGGTGCAAGCTATTTTCTCAGAATCGTGTTCTTTGACCCCAATTTACCCAAAAACACCTTCACCTCCTCACAGGAAGCTTCCCCCATGGCGCGC
>JASANA010010459.1:0-14035 GCA_030248095.1 Ptycholaimellus sp. GST1_10
TGTTACTCAATGACATTTTTGACCGCGGAGCGGCCCGAAGGGCCGCTCCGTGGTCTATAGAGGTTACTCAACTTTTGTCCTCATATATATGTATGTATGTATATATTTCTGGAAATGCTGGTCCTCACCGAATTCTCAACGGATTGGGACAAACTTTTTTTTTCCTGAAAGGTAATGCAATTTTAGGAAGATCTGGAGGGGTGGAACCGGTTTCCGAGCATTTGAAACATTACTTTTTTGGGTAGAAAGGTTGAAAATGTGGGTATGCTGTAAAAGGCTCAATTCTCAACGGATTTTGACAAACTTTTTTTTTTCCTGAAAGGTAATAAAATTTTAGGAAGATCTGGAGGGGTAAAACCGGTTTCCGAGCATTTGAAACATTACTTTTTTGGGTAGAATTTTGAAAATTTGGGTATGCTGTAAAAGGCTCAATTCTCAACGGATTTGGACAAACTTTTTTTTTCCTGAAAGGTAATGAGATTTTAGGAAGATCTGGAGGGGTGGAACCTGTTTCCGAGCATTTGAAACATTACTTTTTTGGGTAGAAAGGTCGAAAATTTGGGTATGTTGTAAAAGGCTCAATTCTCAACGGATATTGACAAACTTTTTTTTCTCCTGAAAGGAAATAAAATTGGAGGAAGATCTGGAGAGGTTTGACAAGTCCCGCATTATTTGAAACATGACTTTTTTAAGTAGAAAGGTTGAAAAATGGGGTATGTTGAGAGCTCCGCGGTCACCTATTGCGCTCTGCGCCATATACTTGTTAAAGTAAAAAAGTTTAATGAAATGAAAATATAAATAGATGATCTTATACAGAATTGTTCAGGCTAAAATTAAAAAAAAAAGTCCGCCAAGAAATGTTCAGAATTGGTGGAGCTATTGAGCTGCAAAGTTGGAAAATGACCAAAATGAGGATATTTTCATCATTTTCTAGAAATCAGGCGCAGGTGCAGTGATATGCCAGACACTGTACTCTTCAAGACCTATCCATAAAGCTATCATGTGCCAGGATAAGTTAAGAAACCAGTCGGCCCGAGGTACCCTCCCAAAATGGGGTCACGCATATTATATAAGATATGCGGACAGATGGACGAAAAATGGGGTAACTGTATAAGCGGGCCTTGGCCGCCCACCGCTCCGGGCAGGGCGCCAGAGCTCCTCCGGCCTCCGGACATGGGTGCTACGGCCCCTACGCTTCGACTAGCATGCTTCGCATGCTAGGCTACGCTCTGGGGCCTTCGCACCCATGCCCTACGGCCTCCGGAGCTCTGACTGCCCTGCCCTCCATGGCAGGCGGCCTGCGGCCGCCCAAAAATGCAGGAATTCATGAGAGAAATGTTGGGGCCTGTAGGCGGACGGGCACAGCAGCGATAGTGGGGAGTACGTGTTCCACCGCAGCGGCGCTGCCTTTCGCGCCATCGTCGACTGGCACTACACCGGCAAGCTACACTGCCCACATGATCTCTGTCGTCAGCAGTTTGCTGAGGTCTCTTATGTCTTCAAGTTATACGTCTTGGTCATCTGGGAAACATCCTTCTTGGTTAGGAACAGATCAAGGAAAAAGGCCTCAAATTTGTGAGATTTTAACCATGACGTTCTATTTTGTTACTTTTCCAAGGTTATGCTGCTATTCTCTACAAAAACTTTCTAAAAAATATTCTATAAAAACTCTTAAAATTATGCCATTTCTCTTAAACTTTGAAAAAATTCCCTACACCCATCAACCTCCCCCCTGGATGCCCTGAGAATGCAGGAGCTGAGCTACTGGGGCGTGCCTTCCACAGCGCTGTCCGCCTGCTGCGCAGAGCCTCCGCTGCCGGCCGTCCCCTCCGTGGCCAACCCCTTCGCCCGTCTGCCCCTGGAAGCCCCCGCCTTCGACAACGCCACCATCCCGGAGGGCCTGGAGGATGGGGACGTCCTCTCCTCCTCCGTCGATGGCCAGGTGAGCAGCAGAGTGGGGATTGGGGAAGAGCTACTGGGGCGTGCCTTCCACAGCGCTGTCCGCCTGCTGTGCAGAGCCTCCGCTGCCGGCCGTCCCCTCCGTGGCCAACCCCTTCGCCCGTCTGCCCCTGGAAGCCTCCGCCTTCGACAACGCCACCATCCCGGAGGGCCTGGAGGATGGGGACGTCCTCTCCTCCTCCGTCGATGGCCAGGTGAGCAGCAGAGTGGGGATTGGGGAAGAGCTACTGGGGCGTGCCTTCCACAGCGCTGTCCGCCTGCTGTGCAGAGCCTCCGCTGCCGGCCGTCCCCTCCGTGGCCAACCCCTTTGCCCGTCTGCCCCTGGAAGCCCCCGCCTTCGACAACGCCACCATCCCGGAGGGCCTGGAGGATGGGGACGTCCTCTCTTCCTCCGTCGATGGCCAGGTGAGCAGCAGAGTGGGGATTGGGGAAGAGCTACTGGGGCGTGCCTTCCACAGCGCTGTCCGCCTGCTGTGCAGAGCCTCCGCTGCCGGCCGTCCCCTCCGTGGCCAACCCCTTCGCCCGTCTGCCCCTGGAAGCCTCCGCCTTCGACAACGCCACCATCCCGGAGGGCCTGGAGGATGGGGACGTCCTCTCCTCCTCCGTCGATGGCGGGTTTATGTCGATCCGTGAACACTAACACTTATTAACACTTATTAACACTATTAACACTATAACACTTTGCCATAATCATGAACACTTTCGGTTTTTTCCCATTTTCTTGCTCAATTTTGAAGTTTAGGCCAAATCAAGCATACCGGAGGAAAGCTGGACTTGTGCTGGATCCTCTCACGTTGGAATTTCAACTTTTTGTCCAGAAATGGATGAGCAATGATGATTTGAAACAAAAAAACCCCATATAAACACTTTTTTAGTGTTCACGATTTGGGATCAAAATATGAACACATTTTTTTAGTGTTCATATCTAGGTCCGAAATCATGAACACTTTCCCAAAATTTTGAAAAAGTGTTCACGATTTGGGCAGTTAGTATTAACACTTTTTGTTTTTAATTTTCTATCAGCCGCAAGGACTCTGAACCTCAAATTGGTTTCTTTTTAGTATTTGGGATGGAGCAGTGGGCAATTTTGAGGCAAATTTGACTATTTTTGACAAACTTTGTCATTATTAACTAAAATTGATGCAAAACCAGCCAAATAGGGCAAAAAAAGCTTTGGCTATTTTTGGGCAATAATCTCAAAATTTTACATTTGACTATTTTCAGTGTGCGTTTTGTGTGTTCCTCCATTAAATAGCATACACTAAGCTTGATAATGTTCTGATTTGATAATTTTCAGTACTTTTTATGGATTTTTGTTACATTCATTATTAGTGTTCACGATTTCGAGACCCAAATCGTGAACACTTTTCAAATGTGTGTTCTGAGAGCCGCAGGTATCATACAACTCAAATTTTAGCATTTTATCATAAAATCTTGTGAAGTGAACAATTTTGAGCCAAAAATCTGAGTTTTGCACAATTTGCAATATGATCTGCAAAACTTAACTCAAATGACACAAGTAGTAAAAGCTAAGCTTAGGCAATTTGTGGCTGAGGTTTTGGTAATGTTCTTCATGACTTATTCCAATGTATATTTTGTATGCAGAATAGATAAAAGTTTTGCAAAACGGCTATAAAAACAATGTTGTAGGATTTTGGCGTTTATTTGGGATTCTTGTTACATTTATTTTAGTGTTCACGATTTCGAGACCCAAATCGTGAACACTTTTCAAAATTTCTGTTCTAAGAGCCACAGGTATCCTACATCCAGCTCCTGGAAGGTCAGAGACGAGTTGGCACTATGGCAATCCATCGTAGCGAGCATCAGAAAGCGGCGTTTTGTTTCCCCAGAGTTTTTTGCTGGCTTTGTTGAAGTAAAGTAGGGTTTTCCTCTAGAAGTTTCCTTTCTAGCCTCATTGGCCATTTATGCTCTCGGTGAAAGTCCTCGGTAGTTGACAGTTGATTGATTGGTCTCTCTTTTTTGATAGCTTTATTCTGGCTAAATTTGCCACAGATTTTCGATTTGCTATCATCGGCTTGACTTTTCCTGCCTTTGCGCCTTTCTCTCTCCTCGCCAATCAAAAAATTGCGACCTCATATATCTATACTGCATACAAAATGCATGCATACAAAGCAGAAATTGATGGAAGCGAGGAAAATGAAAGATAAAGGCACTGATTACAAACTTCTTTCTTTTCAGATCAGTGGCTGTCGATCCACGAACACTATCAATTTTTGAACACTATTAACATTAACACTTCAAACACTTCAAACAAATTGCCTAAGCTTAGCTTGTACTACTCGTGTCATTTGAGTTAAGTTTTGCAGATCATATTGCAAATTGTGCAAAACTCAGATTTTTGGCTCAAAATTGTTCACTTCACAAGATTTTATGATAAAATGCTAAAATTTGAGTTGTATGATACCTGCGGCTCTCAGAACACACATTTTGAAAAGTGTTCATGATTTGGGTCCCGAAATCGTGAACACTAATAATGAATGTAACAAAAATCCATAAAAAAACACTGAAAATGATCAAATAAGAACATTATCAAGCTTAGTGTATGCTATTTAATGGAGAAACACACAAAACGCACACTGTAATTAGTCAAATGTAAAATTTTGAGATTATTGCCCAAAAATAGCCAAAGCTTATTTTGACCTATTTGGCTGATTTTGCATCAATTTCAGTTAATCATGACAAAGTTTGTCAAAAATAGTAAAATTTGCCTCAAAACTGCCCACTGCTCCATCTTAAATGCTAAAAAGTAACAAATTTGAGGTTCAGAGTCTTTGCAGCTGATAGAAAATTAAAAACAAAAAGTGTTAATACTTACTGTCCCAAACCGTGAACACTATTTCAAAATTTTGGGAAAGTGTTCATGATTTCGGACCTAGATATGAACACTAAAAAAAAGTGTTCATATTTTGATCCCAAATCGTGAACACTAAAAAAGTGTTAATATGGGGTTTTTTTGTTTCAAATCATCATTGCTCATCCATTTCTGGACAAAAAGTTGAAATTCTAATGTGAGAGGATCCAGCACAAGTCCAGCTTTCCTCCGGTATGCTTGATTTGGCCTAAACTTCAAAATTGAGCAAGAAAATGGGAAAAAACCGAAAGTGTTCATGATTATGGCAAAGTGTTATAGTGTTAATAGTGTTAATAAGTGTTAATAAGTGTTAGTGTTCACGGATCGACAGTTACGGGTCGATGGCCAGGTGAGCAGCAGAGTGGGGATTGGGGAAGAGCTACTGGGGCGTGCCTTCCACAGCGCTGTCCGCCTGCTGTGCAGAGCCTCCGCTGCCGGCCGTCCCCTCCGTGGCCAACCCCTTCGCCCGTCTGCCCCTGGAAGCCCCCGCCTTCGACAACGCCACCATCCCGGAGGGCCTGGAGGATGGGGACGTCCTCTCTTCCTCCGTCGAAAGAGAGAGGAAAGCCAGCCCCCCCCCCCCCCCCCCCCCCCCAACCCCCCCGACAACCCACCACCCAGCCAAACCCCCCCCCTGGCCAGGTGAGCAGCAGAGTGGGGATTGGGGAAGAGCTACTGGGGCGTGCCTTCCACAGCGCTGTCCGCCTGCTGTGCAGAGCCTCCGCTGCCGGCCGTCCCCTCCGTGGACAACACCATCGACAGTCACCCCCTGGAAGCCACCGCATTCGACAACGCCACCATCCCGGAGGGCCTGGAGGATGGGGACGTCCTCTCCTCCTCCGTCGATGGCCAGTTGAGCAGCAGAGTGGGGATTGGGGAAGAGCTACTGGGGCGTGCCTTCCACAGCGCTGTCCGCCTGCTGTGCAGAGCCTCCGCTGCCGGCCGTCCCCTCCGTGGCCAACCCCTTCGCCCGTCTGCCCCTGGAAGCCCCCGCCTTCGACAACGCCACCATCCCGGAGGGCCTGGAGGATGGGGACGTCCTCTCTTCCTCCGTCGATGGCCAGGTGAGCAGCAGAGTGGGGATTGGGGAAGAGCTACTGGGGCGTGCCTTCCACAGCGCTGTCCGCCTGCTGTGCAGAGCCTCCGCTGCCGGCCGTCCCCTCCGTGGCCAACCCCTTCGCCCGTCTGCCCCTGGAAGCCTCCGCCTTCGACAACGCCACCATCCCGGAGGGCCTGGAGGATGGGGACGTCCTCTCCTCCTCCGTCGATGGCCAGGTGAGCAGCAGAGTGGGGATTGGGGAAGAGCTACTGGGGCGTGCCTTCCACAGCGCTGTCCGCCTGCTGTGCAGAGCCTCCGCTGCCGGCCGTCCCCTCCGTGGCCAACCCCTTCGCCCGTCTGCCCCTGGAAGCCTCCGCCTTCGACAACGCCACCATCCCGGAGGGCCTGGAGGATGGGGACGTCCTCTCCTCCTCCGTCGATGGCCAGGTGAGCAGCAGAGTGGGGATTGGGGAAGAGCTACTGGGGCGTGCCTTCCACAGCGCTGTCCGCCTGCTGTGCAGAGCCTCCGCTGCCGGCCGTCCCCTCCGTGGCCAACCCCTTCGCCCGTCTGCCCCTGGAAGCCTCCGCCTTCGACAACGCCACCATCCCGGAGGGCCTGGAGGATGGGGACGTCCTCTCCTCCTCCGTCGATGGCCAGGTGAGCAGCAGAGTGGGGATTGGGGAAGAGCTACTGGGGCGTGCCTTCCACAGCGCTGTCCGCCTGCTGTGCAGAGCCTCCGCTGCCGGCCGTCCCCTCCGTGGCCAACCCCTTCGCCCGTCTGCCCCTGGAAGCCCCCGCCTTCGACAACGCCCCCATCCCGGAGGGCCTAGAGGATGGGGACGTCCTCTCTTCCTCCGTCGATGGCCAGGTGAGCAGCAGAGTGGGGATTGGGGAAGAGCTACTGGGGCGTGCCTTCCACAGCGCTGTCCGCCTGCTGTGCAGAGCCTCCGCTGCCGGCCGTCCCCTCCGTGGCCAACCCCTTCGCCCGTCTGCCCCTGGAAGCCTCCGCCTTCGACAACGCCACCATCCCGGAGGGCCTGGAGGATGGGGACGTCCTCTCCTCCTCCGTCGATGGCCAGGTGAGCAGCAGAGGGGGGATTGGGGAAGAGCTACTGGGGCGTGCCTTCCACAGCGCTGTCCGCCTGCTGTGCAGAGCCTCCGCTGCCGGCCGTCCCCTCCGAGGCCAACCCCTACGCCCGTCTGCCCCTGGAAGCCTCCGCCTTCGACAACGCCACCAGCCCGTCGGGCCTGGAGGATGGGGAGTTCCTCTCCTCCTCCGTCGATGGCCAGGTGAGCAGCAGAGTGGGGATTGGGGAAGAGCTACTGGGGCGTGCCTTCCACAGCGCTGTCCGCCTGCTGTGCAGAGCCTCCGCTGCCGGCCGTCCCCTCCGTGGCCAACCCCTTCGCCCGTCTGCCCCTGGAAGCCTCCGCCTTCGACAACGCCACCATCCCGGAGGGCCTGGAGGATGGGGACGTCCTCTCCTCCTCCGTCGATGGCCAGGTGAGCAGCAGAGTGGGGATTGGGGAAGAGCTACTGGGGCGTGCCTTCCACAGCGCTGTCCGCCTGCTGTGCAGAGCCTCCGCTGCCGGCCGTCCCCTCCGTGGCCAACCCCTTCGCCCGTCTGCCCCTGGAAGCCCCCGCCTTCGACAACGCCACCATCCCGGAGGGCCTGGAGGATGGGGACGTCCTCTCTTCCTCCGTCGATGGCCAGGTGAGCAGCAGAGTGGGGATTGGGGAAGAGCTACTGGGGCGTGCCTTCCACAGCGCTGTCCGCCTGCTGTGCAGAGCCTCCGCTGCCGGCCGTCCCCTCCGTGGCCAACCCCTTCGCCCGTCTGCCCCTGGAAGCCTCCGCCTTCGACAACGCCACCATCCCGGAGGGCCTGGAGGATGGGGACGTCCTCTCCTCCTCCGTCGATGGCCAGGTGAGCAGCAGAGTGGGGATTGGGGAAGAGCTACTGGGGCGTGCCTTCCACAGCGCTGTCCGCCTGCTGTGCAGAGCCTCCGCTGCCGGCCGTCCCCTCCCTGGCCAACCCCTTCGCCCGTCTGCCCCTGGAAGCCCCCCCCACCCCCAGGCCAACACCCCCCCCCCCGCGGCGGAGGGGGGGGGCACGGGGCGCCCCCGCGCCGCCGCCGCGGGCGGCGCCCCCCGCCGCCGCCCCCCGGCGGCCACCCCCGCCCCGCCCCGGCCCCCCCACACGCCCAGGAGGAAAAACGCCCCCCGCACGCAGGCACACAAGCGAAACACGCCCCACCGCCCCCCGCAAAAGCGGCCGCGGCCCGCCCCCAGCCCCCACCCCCCCCAGCCCCCCCACAACGCCACCACCCGAGGGCCAAACGCCCCCCCCGACAGGAGCAGCAAAGAAACACCGCCCCACACCGCCCCCCAACCCCCCCGCCCCCCCAACCCCCCCGCCCCAAGCCCCCCCACACCACCACCCGAGCAAACAACCCCCCCCCGCAGCAACACAAGAAAACACCCCAACCCCCCCCCCAACCCCCCCCCCCCCCCCCAACCCCCCCCCCCACCCCCCACACGCCACCACCAACACCCCCCCCCAACAAAACCCCCACCCCCCCCCGCCCCCCCCCCCCCCACCCCCCCCCCCCCCCGCCTTCGACAACGCCACCATCCCGGAGGGCCTGGAGGATGGGGACGTCCTCTCTTCCCTCCGTCGATGGCCAGGTGAGCAGCAGAGTGGGGATTGGGGAAGAGCTACTGGGGCGTGCCTTCCACAGCGCTGTCCGCCTGCTGTGCAGAGCCTCCGCTGCCGGCCGTCCCCTCCGTGGCCAACCCCTTCGCCCGTCTGCCCCTGGAAGCCCCCGCCTTCGACAACGCCACCATCCCGGAGGGCCTGGAGGATGGGGACGTCCTCTCTTCCTCCGTCGATGGCCAGGTGAGCAGCAGAGTGGGGATTGGGGAAGAGCTACTGGGGCGTGCCTTCCACAGCGCTGTCCGCCTGCTGTGCAGAGCCTCCGCTGCCGGCCGTCCCCTCCGTGGCCAACCCCTTCGCCCGTCTGCCCCTGGAAGCCCCCGCCTTCGACAACGCCACCATTCGGACCAACGCCACCCTCCCGGAGGGCCGTGGCGGAGGGGGACGTCCTCTCCCCCTCCTCGAACGCCAGGGCGGCGCGGGGGTGGGGAGAGCGGCAGCGCCCCCCGGGCCCCCCCTCCCCACACCCCCCGGCCCGCCAGCCCCCCCCCGCCCCCCCCCCCCCCCCCCCTCCCCCCCTGGAAGCCCCCCCCGCCGCGCACCCGCCCCCTCCCGGAGGGCCTGGAGGATGGGGACGTCCTCTCTTCCTCCGTCGATGGCCAGGTGAGCAGCGGGGGGGAAGAGTACTGGGGCGTGCCTCCGCAGACCCCTTTCGCCCGCCCCCCCCCCCCCCCCCCCCCCCCCCCCCGCCGCCCGCCCCCCCGGCATCCCCCACCCCCCCCCTCCGCAACGCCCCCATCCCCAACGCCGGGGGACCCCCGGGAGAGCAGAGGGGGGGGAAGAGCTACTGGGGCGTGCCTTCCACAGCGCTGTCCGCCTGCTGTGCAGAGCCTCCGCTGCCGGCCGTCCCCTCCGTGGCCAACCCCTTCGCCCGTCTGCCCCTGGAAGCCTCCGCCTTCGACAACGCCACCATCCCGGAGGGCCTGGAGGATGGGGACGTCCTCTCCTCCTCCGTCGATGGCCAGGTGAGCAGCAGAGTGGGGATTGGGGAAGAGCTACTGGGGCGTGCCTTCCACAGCGCTGTCCGCCTGCTGTGCAGAGCCTCCGCTGCCGGCCGTCCCCTCCGTGGCCAACCCCTTCGCCCGTCTGCCCCTGGAAGCCTCCGCCTTCGACAACGCCACCATCCCGGAGGGCCTGGAGGATGGGGACGTCCTCTCCTCCTCCGTCGATGGCCAGGTGAGCAGCAGAGTGGGGATTGGGGAAGAGCTACTGGGGCGTGCCTTCCACAGCGCTGTCCGCCTGCTGTGCAGAGCCTCCGCTGCCGCCGTCCCCTCCGCGGCCGTCCCGGCCAGTCCCCTTCTGCCCCTGGCCTGGAAGCCTCCCCTCACGCGCCACCTCCCGGAGGGCCGGAGGATGGGGACGTCCTCTCCTCCTCCGTCGAGGCCAGGGAGCAGCAGAGGGGGAGGGAGCCTGGGGCGCCTTCCCCGCTTCCCCTACGCAGAGCCTCCGCTCCGCCCCCCTCCGGCCAACCCCTTCCCCGCTCCCCGAGCCTCCGCCTCACAACGCCACCATCCCGGAGGGCCGGAGAGGACTCCTCTCCTCCTCCCGCGAGGCCAGGAGCAGCAGAGGGGGAGGGGAGAGCTACGGGGCGGCCTTCCACAGCGCGCCGCCGCGCAGAGCCCGCGGCCGCCTCCGGCCGCCCCTCCTCCCCCCTCCCCTCTCCCCGACCCCCCTCTTCACAACCCACCATCCCGAGGCCGAGAGACTCCTCTCTCCACCCAACAGAGCAGAGAGGACCACCCCCCCCGCAAAGGGAAGAGCTACTGGGGCGTGCCTTCCACAGCGCTGTCGCCTGCTGTGCAGAGCCTCCGCTGCCGGCGTCCCCTCCGTCAACCCCTTCGCCCGTCTGCCCCTGGAAGCCCCCGCCTTCGACAACGCCACCATCCCGGAGGGCCTGGAGGATGGGGACGTCATCTCTTACTCCGTCGCTGGCCAGGTGAGCAGCAGAGTGTGGATTGGGGAAGAGCTACTGGGGCGTGCCTTCCACAGCGCTGTCCGCCTGCTGTGCAGAGCCTCCGCTGCCGGCCGTCCCCTCCGTGGCCAACCCCTTCGCCCGTCTGCCCCTGGAAGCCTCCGCCTTCGACAACGCCACCATCCCGGAGGGCCTGGAGGATGGGGACGTCCTCTCCTCCTCCGTCGATGGCCAGGTGAGCAGCAGAGTGGGGATTGGGGAAGAGCTACTGGGGCGTGCCTTCCACAGCGCTGTCCGCCTGCTGTGCAGAGCCTCCGCTGCCGGCCGTCCCCTCCGTGGCCAACCCCTTCGCCCGTCTGCCCCTGGAAGCCTCCGCCTTCGACAACGCCACCATCCCGGAGGGCCTGGAGGATGGGGACGTCCTCTCCTCCTCCGTCGATGGCCAGGTGAGCAGCAGAGTGGGGATTGGGGAAGAGTCTTCAAGTGGCTTTGTTGCCAGCTGGCCTGGAGCTGGAAGGAGCGCCTGTGGGACTTCCTGGAGAATCCCAGCGAGTCTCGGCTGGGCCAGATCTTCGCGCTCTGCTCCGTCCTATTCATCCTCGCCTCCATCATCGGTCTGGTGCTCGGCTCTATTCCCGAGCTTCAGGTGCTTCCGGCCTAAACCTCATTCGAAGGTGCTCAACAATGGGAGTTGAGGATGAAAAGGGGGAGCCGGTGTCGGGCTTCATGTACCTGGAGGTGGTCTGCATTATCTGGTTCACCAGCGAGTACCTCCTACGCCTCATCTCCGCCCCCGACAAGCTCGCCTACATCAAGGCCCCCCTCAACGTCGTCGACCTAATCACCATCCTCCCCTTCTATCTGGAACTCAGCGTCTCCCTACTCAGCTCCTCCTCTGGCGTACCTCCTCTTGTCTTTTATGCATTCCTGATCTTTGGGGTGGACTTGAAGGAGGACAAGGGGACGGGGGTGGTGGACAATCTGAAGGGGATGCTGCTGGTGATGCGAATCCTGCGAGTGCTGCGAGTGGCGCGTCTTTTCAAGCTCGCCCGCTACTCCTCTGGGCTGCAGTCCTTCGGCAACGTCTTCAGCCACTCTGTTGCTGTTAAGATCCTCTGAAGCTTTCTCTTCTGGGAGATGTTTGAATGAGGAGAGATTGTTTAGGAGTTGGGCATGCTGTTTCTTTTTCTGTTGGTGGCCAACCTGTTCTTCTCCACCATCGTCTACTTCCTGGAGAAGGAGGAGGAGGGGACCTCGTTCCGCAGCATACCGCACACCTCCTGGTGGTGCATTATCACCATGACCACCGTGGGGTAACTGCTGGCATCCTTTCAGAATTCACTCTCGGGAAACCTAATTTTCCTCTGCTACAAACTAATCTTTTAATCAAATATCGAATTTTTGGCTAGACGTCTTTAAAAGCCAGAAAGCTGTGAACGATGCATCATCACCATGAATTGCCAGCCTCTGTTTTAGAAACGTAGTCAAGAATCTGGTAAAGCCAACAAAAATCCCAATTTTGGCTCGTTGTTTAATCAGCAAGAAAGCCCTTAATGGATCCAACAGCATCTTGCAGGTACGGGGACATGACGCCAGTAACTATCGGTTGGTCTCTCATTCGTTGAGTGCAAATGGAGGGTAGAAGGTGGGTGATGTTCTAAGGCGGTCGTCTGGTAGCAAGTATAGCGAGCATCTCTGGAGTGCTGGTGCTGGCCTTCCCCATCACGATGATCGTGGACAACTTCAGCAAGTACTACGACTCCTCCAAGAGCGCCAAGTCCTCTGCCAAGAGTCGCAAGGCCAGTCTCCTACCGCCGGGCCACAGTCGAAAAGTTTCCCGCCAAAGCTCCATTGCTTGAATTTTATTTTTCCTATTTTTTTAAAGTTCCTTTTTCAGCCTTCCAAACTCACTTCTGCACCCTTTACTGGTGCAAAAAGCTATTTACGCTTCAGTATGTCTGTATAAATGTGGTTGTTGGAAGACTTGGTCTTTAGTATTCAGCAGTTGTTCAGTCCCATTGGAATGCATCTTAAGGAGTTTTTTAAAGAATGCTTAGTTTAGATGTAATTTTTGCAAAAGGAAATATTGTGCTGTTTAGGTTATTGCGCTATGGCACACTAATTAAACAACTGTGTCAAGCCCACAATATGTCAGTTATTAAATGGTCACAAAAATTGAAAAATGTAAGAGGTGTTTTGAATAGGGATAAAACTAAGTCCGTCCAGATATCAAACATGCGATAAGGTATCAGAAAAGAAGTACCAGGCTGCAAATCACAAAGGCTACGAAATCACACGAGCAAACCGACGTAGTCTCAGAAGAGGCAAAAATCTTAACGAACGCATCATGAGACTCCATACCATTAAAGCCATGATTAAAGCATGGAACGAGAAGATTATGAATTATTATACTTTACTTGTTAGTTAAAGAATGGGGCTGTGGGAGCTGCTAATCAGTCGTTGAGGTTCTACGAGGAACAGAAGAAAACGCTGCACAGAAGCCAATGAAGAAGATAAGAAGCTTTTACATTTCTGATCATTTATTTTAATTATGACTTTTGTGAGTTATTATAAAATTGAACTACATTTATTCAAAACAAATCAAATTACTCAATCTTCATACATGATTTTAATTTTTGACCGCGGAGCGGCCCGAAGGGCCGCTCCGCGGTCTATAGAGGTTACTCAACTTTTGTCATCATATATATATATATATATATATATATCTGCAAGTGCTGGGCACGGGCGAATTCTCAACGGATCTGGACATACTTTTTTTTTCCTGAAAGCTATAATGTGCCGCTTGGATCCTGGGGGGGTGGAGCTGGTGCCGGACCATTAGAAACATGACTTTCCTGAGTAGGAAAAAGTTTTTCCCGAAAATTACCAATTTCCTCTGTAGCATCTGAACGGCTGAGAATTGCACACAAGACTTGAGTTTTTTTGTTCACAAGTCGTAGATAGCGGTTCCAAATCTGTGCTTACTTTTGAATTTGGTTGAGAAACCACAGACTTTTCCTTTTGAGTCAAGAATTGTCATGTTGAATGGCTGAAAATTGCCCACAAGACTTGAGTTTTTTTGTTCACAATTCATAACTGCTGATTCTAAATATGTGTTTACTTTTGAATTTGGTTGAGAAACCACAGACTTTTCCTTTTGCTTAATTTTAGGATTTTGCTACATGTTAAGATGCTCCGCGGTCACCTATTGCGCTTTGCGCCATATACTTGTTAAAAGTTAGGGCCAACTGAAAGTGACACATAAGAGATGGGATATCGGAGTCAAGCTGGAAGGCTGAAGACGAGGTTGTCGTTGAGTTCGGCAAAGATCTGGCAGCGAATCTCGTCTGGGTGCTCGCGGCAGTAACGCTGTCAACGACATCTTTCATTAGTTCTTCTTCAGCTGCTATTCGGACTCAACCCACGCTAACTCTTGCATGCAACGCCTTGCACGCTCACAAGCAGTTAATTAGCTGTGGCGGCTATTCTAGGCTGCAAGGAGACATAGGTGGCGTGCGTTTCCGTGACGCAATGGGAGGT